>VZTM01024293.1:421854-434429 GCA_013400555.1 Jacana jacana | reverse complement strand
GGGGGGGGCACATGCTTTAGAACTTCCTCCGCCCTACTAAGATAAAGCTGAACAAACGGTTTGTTTCAGTTACACTTGCCTTTTTCCACACGGGGAAGCCGAGAACACTTACATTTGGCAGGCACCAAATGGCACCGTGCCCTTTTATCGGCCAGCCCAGCTTTTGTCCCAAGACTGTTAGAACACATAAAGCCAGGAGAAATACGTTAGTTCCTCCATCTCTCCCCTGAAGTTTAACAGGGTTGCAAAGTGCTCAGTTGATTTGGCTACGAGATTCTTTAGATATAATCATAATGTATCTGAGGCCACCCGAATGGAAAGGAGAGAACTAGAACAGGTTACTGGTTTGGTGCTTCTACTGAAGGTATCGGTGTTCTTGGTAAAACCATTCAGCCCTGGTGCCCTTCAGCCATCAGCAAAACAGCATTCAGAAAGGAACACCAGGACAGTCGAGTGAACCATCTGTGCACTGTTCTCAAAAGAGTACAGTTTGGTGATCATTTCCTTTTCCCCGACCCCCCTGCCCTCCATTTCAATTTAGTCCTACCCGATAATTAAATCGTCAGGATTTTAAGAAATTGTGCCCTAGACCACGAACAACTGAACCGAGACTCTTAGCACAGGCTTAAATTAGGGCACCTCTTTCAAGCAAATGCGGTGCTGTGTTTGGCTGAAGAACCAAACCATTTAGTGACTTTTCTGCTCAAATGGCAGGAACAGAAAAAGGACAATCCAGGAATACCTCAGTTCCACAGAAAGACTTAAAGAGCATAAAAGCAAGATTATCCAAACAAATTCACTTCAGCCTGGTAAACAAATGCTCGTGCCAAAAGCCCAAGTAGCAGCTGCTGTCTAGTGGTTTCCTCTGCTAACATAGTTCTGAGATGCTGATATTAAACAAAATTTGGGGCTTTCTTAAGCATCTAAAAAAGGCCAGAGGCAGAGAAATCCAAGACAGTTGGATGTACAGTACTGCAGATTCTATCAATGCTCAGGGCACAGTTTTTATTTATTGTAGGAGAAAAGGGAATTGCGGGTTTCCCTGTGATGCTGAGCAGACACCCATTCTGGAAGGCTTGTGGGTACAGGTGAAATCTTTTACTAGACCAACTGACAGAGGATGCCCTCCAGCTCCTGCTGCAGTCCCTTGTATTTTTACCCTGGTGATGAAAAAGAAATTAATTCAGCTGGAAAAGAAATATTTTGGGGCCATGCTTTTCTATCTAATCCTTCTTTCCTTGGAAAAAGTGCTGACAGCTAGTCACAAGGCTGAAAAAACCCACTCACATCACTGTTTACCCTCTCAATGCCCCCAGCAAAGCAAGCTTTATTTTAAAAGTGAGGTTTTCCCACCATCACTATATCTACATTAAAGGATTCCACTGGCAGAGCTGCACCAGGCAAAGATGAACGTGCTGATAAACGCAGCTGTCCCAAGCACTTGTAGCAGAAATGACCTTATAAGCACGTCCACGGGGAGTTAAAGCCACATAATCACGTTGCAAATCCATGCTCCCTACTTGATATCAGTTTAATTTTCCTAAGCAGATGACCCTTAAGGGTCACAGGCAAGAAAACACGCTTATACCTTCCCAACGCTTCTTCGTTGCGAGTTTTTCCATGAGAAACTCCCAAAGGAAAGTACATTCTCATATACGGTCAACCACTAAAAAAAGAAACAAAGAAAAAAAAAACACAGAGAGAGGAGAAGGAAAGAGAAAAATCTGAGCTCCATGTTAGGAAAAAAACCCAACTCGGAGCAGGTGCTGCAAGAAAGTAAGCAGCGACATGAAAATACAGGGATAACGTGCAACATTCGGGGTTTGAGATTTTTGAATAGGAAATAACTGAAAGCTTCTGTCACAACAAATCTATTTTAGACCAAAACAGTGCACTGAAGCTAGCACATAATTTAAGTAAAATATAAATTATAGTATCTGATGGGCCATAAAGCTAAGTAGCAAACTTTGTTTTAAACTAGCTACATCTCTAAAGAGAGTTTCATACAGCGATACTTTCGTTGTGACATTAAAAAATCCAGTGTGGCAAAACACACATGACGCACAGGCCAGGGTCAGGGACGGGATTTTGATCTGGGTCTTTTGTTATCCTGTTACTCCTCTGGGGATCAGCGTAATCTGCAAGACTCTCAGCCGCTCCTACTGAAAATCTGAAAGCTGTTAAGATACCTCAGGGGTTGTTCTGCGACCTGCAATACGCTCCGGAAGGTAAAGAGCAAAGAATTAACAGACACCCCCAACAACCCGAGAGGCAACGAAAGGCAACCCGAACCCGAGGCTATCTTCCCAGCAGATACACGAACTGGATGGCTAGTCACAGCTTCAAGCCTGGCAAGATGCTGCACGTTTTGAAGGGCATAAAACAAAATTTGGCATTTGAAAATATCTGCAAGATACAGTGCCACCCTTCAGTGCCACCTTCTAGCAGACCTGACACTTTCAAAGGTTCTAACATAACTTTGGCTCGGCAAAAAGAAATATCCAAGGAGAAGGGAGCTCCTGGATGCCACAGCAGCAGTCCCTGAGCACAATTCACCCTACTGTGCTTCTTAAGCTCCTTCCAGAGGTAAGGGACTTTTAATACTCCAAATCCTCATTATCACTCTCCTTACTGACACTGGACAGCAGGCCACTCTGAATCCTCTACCACACCAGTCAGTCCTGTTCTGAAGGTCTGAAACAAAAAAAATCCTTTTCAAATTAAATGAGGAATCAGACAAATGAATGAGGAATCAGACAAATGAAGCCAATCTTCAACTTCCTATTCACTGCAGCAGTTGCAAACAAGGTCTTATAAACACTCTACAGGTGACAAATTTCCAGTATCTTACCTAAATGTTAAGCTGCTGAAATAGATAGAGCTCAAAGCCCTTTCCAACAGGCTCTCTAGAGTGCCACTTACAACAGCTGAGGCCACTGGCTAAGTAACAGAGCAGCAAAGCCAAAGCAAAAAGAAAACAATTTGTAAACCTGATCTATAAGAAATAAGATGCAAACTCAATTTGACAGAAGTGCAACACCAACACCCACATATATACAATAGATAATTCTTTCCCTATGTGCTAAAAAAGCAGAGCACACATTCATTGTGCACACACAGAGCATGGCAAGTCTGCTTTTAATAGCAGGTCTGCCTCAAGCATATAAAAGGTATCTTGATTTTTCACACCTTAAATTCCTCTAAAGATACTGGAAAAGCACGTTGCAGCTTCTACACAACATCAGTCTGCTAAATCAGATTCTCCCAGCCATCTGGGTTACAATACACCACAGGCCACATCCAGCTAGGGAAAGCACGTTTACTCTACAATTTTCTTCTCCAGCTGAATGCAGTGAGGTGACAAGTGCCAGAAGTGTGCCCTCACGGAAGGGTCCACCCGCCAAGCTCACTACTGCTGGCACTGAATTTATGAAAGTTTTTAAAGGATTTCAAATGTCAGTCATCACAGAATGAAGTGCAAACCAGAAAGTCTGGAAACACTTCACAATCTAACATGTACCCTTTTAATTGTCAGGTATATCTGGGCCAATGTTAATGGCATGGCCTTCAATGAGGCCAAGTGCCAGGTCCTGCACTTGGGCCACAACAACCCCATGGATGGCTACAGGCTTGGGGCAGTGTGGCTGGAGCTGCCTGGCAGAAAAGGACCTGGGGGTGCTGGTGGACAAGCGGCTCAATATGAGTCAGCAGTGTGCTCAGGTGGCCAAGAAGGCCAATGGCATCCTGGCTTGCATAAAGAATAGTGTGACCAGCAGAAGGAGGGAGGTGATTGTCCCCCTGGACTCAGCACTGGTGAGGCCACACCTTGAGTATTGTGTCCAGTTCTGGGCACCTCAACACAAGAGAGATATCGAGGTGCTGGAGCGAGTACAGAGGAGGGCAACGAAGCTGGTGAGAGGCCTGGAGAATAAGGCTTATGAGGATCGATTGAGGGAGTTGGGATTGTTTAGTTTGAGGAAGAGGAGGCTGAGGGGAGACCTCGTCACTCTCTACAACTGCTTGAAAGGGCACTGTAGGGAGGTTGGTGCTGGTCTCTTCTCACGGGCAATGAGCGACAGGACAAGAGGGAATGGCTGCAAGCTGCAGCAGGGTAGGGTTAGGCTGGACATTAGGAAAAAATTTTTCACAGAGAGAGTGGTCAGTCAGTGGAATGGGCTGCCCAGGGAGGTGGTGGAGTCCCCATCCCTGACTGTGTTTCAGAGTCGATTAGATGTGGTGTTGAGGGATCTGGTGTAGGGGAGAACTTGTAGAGTAGGGCTGATGGTTGGACTTGATGATCCCAGGGGTCTCTTCCAACCTGGATGATTGTATGATTAGGAAGATATTTTAACTGCAGCGAATAAAGAGGCTGATTTACTTTGGGCTGGCGAATGATGCATTACCTTTAACTATTTTAACTAAGGCTATTCGAGTCGAGCTGCATTTACAAATCAGAGTGCATTTTTAAGACAAATGTTTTGTTATCAGGTGAATCAAGCTGTCAATAGGTCCACTGTGTTCTTAGTGACTGAAAGTGTCTTAGTCATATCAAAGTGTCAGTCCTAAGGATGCTACATGACTAACAGACCACAGGAATAGTAATACCTTAACTTTAGTTAAGAATAATTAAGGAGAAAAACAGAAACCCCGACTGCTGCTATTACAGGAAAAAAATATCAGCATTCATAGCAGCTGAAGAAGAAAGAGTGAAAACTTTCAGATTCTCCATAGTGCAAAACAGTAGTATTTATTCAGTCTGACTAATGGACTTAGAGGTTTTCTCTCGGTTCTGTACAATAATAGATGCATAAAGCATGCCTGATAACCCTTATTGGTTCAGATTTAGCTTACCTTCACATTTTAATAAGTGTATTCTGGTCAATACTTGTGGTAAGAGCTGAGAAAAATTAAGACCTCAATTAAAAAAAGATTTGTACCCAACCAAGGAAAGTGACACTTGCACAGGGTAAGGAAAAAAAAAACCAACCAAAACTAACAACAGTTGGTCAAAATGGAAATTAAAGCAAACTCTTCTAATATTTGCAAAATTAAGTACTATTAATAATTTTGCATATGGTTACATTTAATCTAAGCAAAATCTGCCTGTTCAAAATTAACCTCGTGGGAGTTTCATTGTGGGAAGTGTGTAGGTGTTTAAGAAACTCTCTAAAAAAGCTGCATACGTAGCGTTTCAACACAAAGTGAGCTTCAGACTGCTCTAATGGTCTTCTTGGGACAGACTTAAAAGATTGAATTTGAAAGGTCATTTCTTTCCCCACTACATCCGCGGGATGAGAGAGCCAACCCCAAACCAATCTGACAGGAATAACTTCCACAGAGCCACCACGTAGCTTTATGCACAGATCACAGTTTGGAGAAGTGAAATATACTTTCCACTAGGCAGCAAGCGCTGCCAGGGCCTTCCAGAACTCCAGGACTTGACCAGTTACACTCAACGATCCAGCACGGTACTGAAACCCGCACAAGAGCGCAATTGTACCTCATGTTCTACGACAGCTCCAACACTTTCATTGAAGTTATTCTTCGGTTTGATTTGGCCACTGACTAAGACACAGGGCTATGCAGCCCCTCAGGCTTCTCTCCCAAATCCTTCCTGCTTTAAATAACTCACTGACATCTGCATTCGCTGCTGCACTGATTTTGGTGCTTGAAGCTGCTTATCGCCTGTAATGAGATCATGACTGCCTCCCCACACGTGCTTAAGCTGCTTAGGCAGTACTGTCAAAGGACACAGAACAAACACAGCCAGACCCATCTTCTCGTGCCTGTCTCAGATTCAAAACTCACTTTTTGAAACGCTCGACAGTACTTCGGTAGCAACAGTGGACAGCGCTCATCTGAATCAAAGGTTTTCCATAAACCCACTCTGGCAGTTTAAAAAAAACCACCATAACACAAGGAAATGGAGCTCAGCTTAGAACTACATGGGGCAAGAAGAAAAAACAAAAGATAAATATCCCAGCAGACTATATGAACTATATAATAGGTCATTTTTAGATCACCACTTAAGTCAGGAGCATACCCTGCAGAGAAGGCACCACATCTCTCCTCTCCCGACTCAGGGAAGGTATTTGTGGAGCTCAGCATCTTTGGTCACTACCTGCTGCACTTCAAACCAGCAAAGACCATTACTGATACAGGTCAGGGACCTCTCCACCAGAAAAATGAACTGTGTGACACAGCCACTATTCAAACATGCTGTCTTCTGAAGAAAACGAGGTCATTTAAGTCTCCTAGCAAACAAATGCTTATACCACAGGTACCACTACTGAGTCATATCTTTGTTGATGAAGAACTGGGGGAAAACGGGTGTGTTAGGACTTTCTTCCAAATTTAGAACAGCTCAAAGTAAACCCTTTTCAGTCTCTGGAAGACTATTGAGCCAGCCTGCCATCTTTCAGCAAACTAACCTCAGAATAGAAAGAAAAAAAAATATGAAAACCAGACAATGACAGAGTTCTCAAATCATCATAGAATAATTCAGCTGCAGTTCAATCACCTAAATGGCCAGAGCTGCTAGAGCGTAAGAATTACCCTCCAAATCTTGGAAGCTTAGTTCTTATTACAAACAATTGACACTGATTTGGTTAAAAGTTAACAACTGTAGAACAGGACTGAGATTTCCACTCTGTTCTAGCACACTTACCTGGGTGTTCCTGTAGCATCCTCCAAAGATGAGAGCATACCTCCCACAAACAATATCTATATAGACTTACTTGAAGGGTAAAATGACGAAACAAGAGGCCGAAAGCAAGCAGCTTATTTCTCTTTGCATCATATTTAAGGTGGCTGCGTGTGTATTCTGGGCAAAATAGAAAAAAGTTACCTTAGAGATGTCACCCAAGCTCTCTTGGTTGAGCAGTCACTGGAACATGAAGCCAGCCTCTCACAATCAAGAGGGAGCAGGACGCCAGAAGCCAGTCAGCCTGCAAGAGATCACATGGAAATGAGTTAGCAAGTGCTAAGTTAGCACCTATATAGATCTTTACTTGCTCGTCCATTCAGAACATTTGATAGCACACTTTTCCTCGACTCTGGGACCAGAATTCATATAGTGAGCTCCTTTCAGGATAGAAGTGCTCTCACAGGTTCCCCTGGGCTCTGACAGATGCTACCACTGTCCCCCAACGCCCCTTACACCCCTCAGCTGAAGATTACCAACCAGCGGGTGGAGCAAAAGAGGACACAGGCCTGTTCTTCCTCTGGCCTGGTTCACAAGACACTGATGGGTATTAAGGAAGAAAGGTTGAAGCTTAGGATATTAAACTGTGGCAGCTGAACAGGCGCCGCTGTAGGACCTAACACAAGGCAAAGAGGCAGGACAGCTGGTGGAGGAGATAACCTTTCTAACTACAAAAGCTACATCAGACACAGCTCATCTACCGGAGCTCTCAACCACGTGTAGTAACATCCTACCAGGATAGGCATATTACACCTCATAACCTTTTTTTTTACTGCTTTTATCAGATTGGGTTGACCCAGATCTCCCACTAATATAATTATGGCAGCTACGCCCATGTTATTTTTGAATAGAAACAACTGCACTGATGTTAACTACCGTGGATATCGTTACACGTCTAGAGAGGCACCCTACAGCAGCAAACCTTATTCCTTTACTCCCACAGAAGGGGATAAAATAATTCCTTGTGCATGAAACTGTCCACACTCTGACAGGGGTTATGCAAAATAAAAGAAAGCTTAAAGAAGCTTGTCTTTTCTACACAGGTAATGCAGCTCAAAGAGCACACAGGCGAGCCAGCCGAAATAAAGGAGGGTAAATGACTTGCACCTTGGTATGAGATACAGAGCTGGCATGGAGGGGGACTATACAGGAAGCACGGGCAAGCCAGCACGTCAATTAAGAGAACTGCATCTATTAGGAGGTACCTCTACCCAAGGAGCACGCTGGGAGAGCCAAAAATAACAGCTGCTGCCACATCAGAACAGCACAAGCTCGGTGCACAGCGATGCCTGCAAAACAGAAACTAAGCAGCCATGCACAAACACTTCCTCTTCCTCCCCCCCCACCCGTCCTCCATCCATGACAGCAGCAACAAACCTGAGATTAAACACTGGCCAGCGTCCTGCTCTGCATTCCCATCACACCAGGCATATAAAAGAGGGAGGCTGCTAGCTGCTCCTCCACACATCCAAAGGGTTCCTTCGCTTTACAGCGAGACAGACAAATGCTCGACACGATTCTTGCAGAGGTTTCTATCGTGTTTTCTTCCTTGCTTTCACTCTTTTCCTCAGCTCACCCATTTCAGAGCTCACTAGGGACCCCTTGTATTTACTAGGCTTGTTTTTGATACACTCCTCCTCATAAACTGAGGAGTCACAAATGAAAGCAGTCCTTCCTGTGCAAGGCACTTCATACAGACAAGCAAGAGCAGATCCACAGAGCTCCACTCTGCAAGCCGAGTTCAAACCTAAACCCTGCCCAGCACCAAGACCGACAGCGTGACAGTGTCAAATGCAAGAGCAAACAAACCAGGCTGCAGCTTTCTGTCAACACGAGTTTCAGAGACTGTAAATCCCAGGAGCAATGCTCAACTGTGATGCACGGACAAGGTAGTTCCCAACTGGGAGAGTGGGGAATTTGATGGCAGCAAGTGAAGTGCCTGGGTGCACTTCAGTGCACCAGTCAGAGCAAAGGCCCAAACAAGGCCCCTCTCAGGTATTTTTTTATGGCTTCAATATCTGCATTTCAACCACAGATGGAAGAAACAAACCTCCTCTAGAGCACAGGTGGATACTCAACTTCAGACTTACCACCTGCATTTCTTATCCCAAGGGAAACCACAAGACATTGCCACCCCACACTCCAGGGTGTCTGTCAGAGCTCACCAGATCCACAACAACCACGGCCCAGAGAAAATCAACCAGAAACTGAAATCTAAAACAACAAGCAATGAAACCTTGTTAGAAACATCTGGTGATCCACTGAACCAAAGAGACCATGCCCTATAATGGTCAACAAACAGCTCCAAGCTTGTACAGGGATCATCATCTCATGCTAGTCAAGTTCAACCAGGTCACATTTTTCAGAGTTTGATGATTTTACCTGAAATAAATAAGCTCCATCAGTAGGGGAGGGGAGGAGAGGAGAAAAACTAGGCTGCTCAGATGGGATGAGAATTGCATGCAACTGCATGATTAAGAAGAAATCACAATGCTTGTTCAGAAGGTTAATTAGCTGATGAAGGGTGCAGGTCCTAATTCAGTCCAGGGACTTTTTGACCTCTGAGCACTTGCTATTCTAACCTTGACTTCTCTCTATGTGCAATGCAACACAGAGCTTGCAAGGCAGTTGACTCGCACAATCTGCCATCAGAGGGGACCCCAAAGCACATCCGATTTTGCTTTCTAGGGTATTTTTATAAGGACATGCCCAGTACTGTCATCCTGACGATGCCCTGATGACAATGATGCTTCTTTCCTCATATTATTGTGAATAGTAAGGACTCTATTGTTCCATTTAATTTTTAAATATATGTAAATATGTATTTTAAAATATATTTTCATATAACTAAATATATAAACACACACTGTTGCACGGTTTCACAGTCACAGCACACGTTACTCTGAACAACACTCCACCACCAGCCCCATGTTCCAAACATTACCCCCACACCTCCAAAAACATTTAAGCACCCACAAAATTGGCAAATGGAGGGGGAGGGAGTCAGTTTGTCTTCAGTTTGATCAGTCCATAAGTCAGGGAACTCCGATTCCCACCTGCACAAACACTCCAGCTGGCACCAGTTACATGGCAAGAACCTCCCACTAATTGCAGTGACTTAAAGTGACTCTGAAGCTACACAGGGAAGGTGGCACAACCAAAACTCCTGGTGACTGGAAGCTGATCCTAGAAACCACCCCCTTTCGTACCTCAACAGTGAATCATACTCACTTGCTCTTTTTCTACATAAAAAACATGCAAACCTGCCAAAAGGTGCCTGATGGATAACCAAGAGTAGAAACTAACCTAGGAAAGGCACACACACTGTTTAGAAGAAGACCCTACCGGTGGACCCTACCCTTTCCACCCCTGTGGTCATCAGAAATTCCTATGGTAATGTCCTCATATCATAGAATCATAGAATCATTTAGGTTGGAAGAGACCCTTGGGATCATCAAGTCCAAACATCAGCCCTACTCTACAAGTTCTCCCCTACGCCAGATCCCTCAACACCACATCTAAGCTACTCTTAAACACAGTCAGGGATGGGGACTCCACCACCTCCCTGGGCAGCCCATTCCACTGACTGACCACTCTCTCTGTGAAAAACTTTTCCCTAATGTCCAGCCTAACCCTGCCCTGCTGCAGCTTGCAGCCATTCCCTCTTGTCCTGTCGCTCATTGCCCTTGAGAAGAGACCAGAACCAACCTCCCTACAATGCCCTTTCAAGCAGTTGTAGAGAGTGATGAGGTCTCCCCTCAGCCTCCTCTTCCTCAAACTAAACAATCCCATATACACCAACTCCCTCCTCAAGGGGCCAAGGATTGCTTCCCTTGCTCTCCCAAAAGTCCTTATCAGACAGGAAACAAAGGCAATGGCATGAAAAGGACACTTCAGATCTGCCTGACAGGCTCTAACTGGGATGGTACAGGCTGTTCCCGGAAATGGTTGTGCTGAAAAAGCCAGGGAGGGTTTGAAACACTCTAATGCTACTGGAAGAAAAACTAGCATTAGGGCAATTCAAACCAATTAATCAAATTTAAAAAAAAAAAGAAAAAAGTTTTACACAGCTGAAACAGCAATCCAATGTTATCTTGGTATTTACAGAGTTCACACTTCATCCCAGAGCACACCACTTTGTTTCCAGCTCCAAAACAAAGCACTTATCTTAGGCCAGTGCTAAACTAACCCAGCCCCCGAAAAATAAATATTTCTCCATCTGAACAACAAGGAAGCATTACATAGCATTAGGGCGTCCCTAACAGCCCTATTTAAGGTTATACTGACATCATCTAATAACCTCTAATATCATTGAATAGATACATCTAATTCTAAAACTACTTCCAAGCTCCCGACAGAATTTCTGTAAAGAGGAAATCACTTAGTTCAGTGATATAGATAAAAAGGATGCAGTAATTTTCTCCACTGAAAGTCTGACCACAGGCACATACATCAGTGTATCAGCTGCAGGTGACAGCTCAGTACAAAGAGACTTGCATGACACTATAGTATACTATTTTGTGAGATAAGCTACCAACTAATTTTACAGGCCTACTGACTTTAGGAATATTACATTAAGAATTAACAGAGACCTAAGCCCACACCATTCTGGCACCATTCAGCCCTTCGTTAGCAAAGGTCGATCTTGGGATTCAGCTTTGGAAGCTCTAAATACCAAGTTAAGCCAGGTGAACCTGAAGGGAGGAAAAGCAGACAGTGCAGAAACGCAGCAAGACAAGCTGAAATGGGAAAGGCAGAGCATACTATAAAGCTGGAAGGAAAAATGGGGACCTTGCTGATTCAGAGCTTTCAGACACAGAGACACGAGGCCTGGCACCCATTTAAATTCAGAGCAGCTGAAAACTAGAATCAGTATCACGTCTCCTAATTCAAGTCCTACTTTGAAACCCCGGGGAAGGCTGTTGGTCATAGTCCAGGTCTGCAGACCCATAAGCGCATCCGCCTCCAGGGACTGCCAGGCATCTTCCAGCAGCCACTGGTGCAGCCAGCGTTACCAGAGCCTGCCCACACCACCTCCTCTGCCAGCCTGCTAGTACCCGGGGACGCAGGAAGGGCCCCCAGACCCGCCAGCTTCCTCACCATGTTGGTTTCATGGTAACGCCGTGGTTTGCCGAGTTCCTTCCTGCGAACTGCTCCTGTAGAAGGGCACAAAGAAGTGGGGGGAGGGAAGGGGGACGGAGACACACGCTAGATCCGCTGGCCGACCCGGACCCCCGGCGAGGGCAGCAGGGCCCTGCACAAGCACCGTGCCGCCCTTGCCGAGCCCAGCTACCAGAGCTGCCAGTAGGCCGCGGGACGGCCCTCCCACCCCAGACAGGCCTCGTACGGGGCAGCACCTCGCTCTCGCCCCCCCCACCCCACGGAGTCGAGGGCGCGCCGGGGTACCCCCTTCCCCTCACAACACCAGGGAGGCGGTTCCGTCCCTCCCTCTCTCCTCCCCGCCTCCGGCACGGCACTCAGTCTCCCGCATCTCCCCGTCGACAATCCCACTACGCTGCGCTCTCTCGTCTCCCATCCGCCCCTCACGGAGCCGCGCCCGGTTCTCCCCTTAAGGCACCGCGCCCGGCGCTCGCCAGCTCCCTCCCTCCCCTCACAGCAGCACACCCGGCTCAGCCCCCCACCATCACCCCTCACAGCCTGTCCCCAGGGCCTAAGCCTCGCTGAATAGCTCACCGGGACCAGTCCCGCCTGCCCGGCCGGGGGCTAGCAACACCGAACCGCCCGCGCCGCCACTCCTCTCCCCGCCGCCCGCTCCCCGCCGTTCGAATCAACAACAAGATGGCGGCGCCCGAGGGGGCGGGATCTCGATGCTGGCCGTCATAGCAACCGCGCTATCCAAGTCCCGCCCTGC
>VZTM01024293.1:401003-411853 GCA_013400555.1 Jacana jacana | reverse complement strand
GGACCAGGTCGGCGCCGACCGGGTGAGTGTCGCCGCGGGCAGCGGGAGTGAACGGGGCCACCCTGCCCCGTGCACCGCCTGGGCATTGCCGTGATGTCAGGGCGGTGCTGGTGACATCAGTGCCGTGACATCACGCACAAGGCCAAGGTGGTGCCAGGGGGACGTGGGCGTCCAGTGGGACACAGGCGACCGGTGGGACATGGGTGTCCATGGGATGTGGATGGCCATGGNGGACCAGGTCGGCGCCGACCGGGTGAGTGTCGCCGCGGGCAGCGGGAGTGAACGGGGCCACCCTGCCCCGTGCACCGCCTGGGCATTGCCGTGATGTCAGGGCGGTGCTGGTGACATCAGTGCCGTGACATCACGCACAAGGCCAAGGTGGTGCCGTGGGGACGTGGGCGTCCAGTGGGACACAGGCGACCGGTGGGACATGGGTGTCCATGGGATGTGGATAGCCATGGGCCACGGCGTCCAGCCGTCACAGTGCCAGCAGCATGGCCACCCTAGAGCTGCCACCCTGCTGGGCTGCCCCAAGGGGACTGGTGGTGACAGGGTGGCCCAGCCGGCTCCCCTGGGCCTGCCGCACGCCTACCCAGCTCCTCATGGCCAGGGTGTGCCGGCATCCCCAGCCAGTCAGTGCTGGGACAGGGCAGCTCAGAGCGGTGGCACATTGCCAACAGGGCTGGCTGAGAGGGTCCCAGCTGGCAGGGACCGGGACAGAATGGGGACAGGGGATATCCTGGTCAGCAGCAGCTCCATCGGGGCTGGTCAGAGGGGGCTGGTTAACCAGAATGGGGGAGCGATCCCTCCTGCTCGCTCGGCTTCCCGCGGCCCTAGCACGGAAAGGAAAGCGGACGTAACACCCTGCTTTTGGGTTCAGACAATAGGAATTCAAGAGCGAGGAGCGGCCCAGCTGCGGGAGCCAGCCACCCCTTCCAGCGCCTGCCCGGCCACACTCCCTTCAGCCCTGGCCCCCCCCAGGCTCCCTGGTGCTTTGCAGGAGGGGGCCAGCCCTGGGTGCAAGCCTGGCTGCACCCTGACGTCACCTGGGGTGTCCCCGGCTGGAGGGCACAGGGTGGGTGGGGTGGCCCTGCCAACGCGTGGGGGGGGAGAGCCCCACCCCAGCACCCGTGGGTGCCCTGGGGCTGCTGCCAGCCCCGCGCCACTCAGCAGGGTCCTGCCAGCAGGGTGTCCCAGCTGCTGTCCCACCAGGGCAGGGGGGAATAGAGGGGGCCAGCTGGGGCGTGTGGGGGGAAAGCAGGGTGCTGGCTCCTACGTGCCGCGGCCCTATGTCATTTCCCGCAGGCATGGCCGGGGCTGGGTGCCTGCTTGCTCACCCGACATGCTGCTGCACGCCAGCCGGCTCCGTGCAGGAGCCACGGGAAAGCGGGGCCCGGGGCTGCGGGCAAGCTGGGACCTGCGCCCCACTCCCCACTACACACCCGGCCTGGCGAGAGAAGCGCCCCCCCCTCCCTCGCCCAAGCCAGGGGCGGGAGACACGGGGTGTCAGGGGGGTGGGCTGGGGGTCGTGGTGGACGGTGCTGACTTGCCCTTTCTCCCCAGCGGTGCCGGCGGGAGGCGGGGGTGGCACTGCGGGCACACATGCACGGCACACGGCAGGCGCCACACCACCCCGCAGGGGCACCAGCCCCCCGGCCCCCGCGCCCCGGCTCGGCGGCGGACTCAGCCTGTAGCCTGGAGCCAGGGGGTGAGGAGGAGGAAGGGGGGGGCCCAGCGGCCCGCTCCCCCCCAGCCAGTGAGCGCAGCCTGGAGTTCGACTCTGGATATTCGGAGGCGTCAGGGGGCACGTGGCGGGAGGAGGAGGTGCCCGTGCGACGCCGGCACCCACCACCCTGCCAACGGGCACACCGTCTCTCCGCTGGTCCCACTGCCCCACTGCCTGCCCCTGTCCGCCGTGTCCGACCCAAATCCACCTCGGATGCCTGCCTGGAGCAGTGGCGGGTGCTAGAGCCGGCCGACACGCAGGACTGGACTGTGGCACTGCTGTCACAGAGCCGGAACCGGCAGCCCCTGGTGCTGGGGGACAACTGTTTCGCCGACTTGGTAGAGAACTGGATGGACTTGCCTGAGGTGGGCACCGAAACCCGGCGCCGAAGCCCCGCCGAGCCCTCCCGCCGGCTGGCTAAGCCCCCCGCCTTCCTGCTCAGCCTCTCGGGCAACGTACGCCGTAAACTGGCCAACATGGCCCGGCCCCGGGGGGCCGAGGGTGGCCGGCCAGCGGCCCGTGAAGCCACCAAGCGTTTCTCCTGCCCGCTGGGGCTGGGGGGGCAGCCCAAAGGCGCCTGCTTCCACCAGTCCCACAGCAACATCGCCCAGTTGGCCACGGACTTCCACCGCTTCACCGCCCTCATGAACAGCCGCAGCCGCCAGCCCATCATCTGCAACGACGTTATCGGCTACATTTAGCCCTGCCCACAACCCCTCCGCTGTAAATAAACCCTGGTTTTATACGGTATGGGCACAGCGATGTTTATCAGAGAAGGGGGGGGGACATGGGACACAGGTGCCTGTACCCCAACCCCAGGACAAGGGCAAACAAGGGTTGGGTTTTTTTTGAGGCAAGGGGCCAACGGACCAGAGTTCAGATGCAGCTTTTATTGCGTATGGAGGTTGGGTGGTGGGTTTCTGGCCCACCACTCAGGGGAGGAGGCAGAGGAGGGGGGGACGGGCATCTTCAGCCTCAGCATCCTCTCCCTCGCACACGTAGCTCAGCTCCAGCTCCCGTCGCCTTGGCTCCCCAGTATCCTCCAAGTTCTCCGATAACCTGTGGCAGGGATAGGGTTTTGGGGGGACACTGACTTGTCCCTCCAGCTTGTGGGGCCATAGGACCCCCCTGGGGCACCCAGCCAAGCTGGAGGGATGCAGGGGCCAGCAGCGAGGGGCCGGGCAGGGGTCCCACCATGGGAAGTGCTGCCGGCAGGATGTTTATCCAGCAGCCAGCTAGGAGCTGCACTGCAGCTGGAGCAGCTCAGGATGGGAGGGAGAGGGGTCGTGCAGTCCCCCTTCCCCCTTCCCAGGGCAGGATTGGGCCCCAAAGCTGGGGACCTACCTCCGTGCCAGCTGCCAGGTCCGTGTCTCCTTGTCCTCCTCCCTGTCATAAAGCATGGTGAAGCCATGCAGGAGCTTAGTCACGGTCCAGCCGTGTGTCTTCTGCAGGAGGTGGGCGTCAGGACCTGGCTCTGCATCCCCTACCCACCCACCTCTTCCCCCAGGGTGACCCAGCTGGGTGCTGCCTGCCCCAGGGTTACCTGCATCCAGTCCAGCACCTCCTGCACCCTCATCTCCTGCCCATCTGCGCCGACTGCCTGCATCTCCAGACGGTCCCAGCAGCTCCACTCCCGCCCGTTGTACTGCAAGGGGGAAGAGCAGGGTGGCTGCTGGCACTGCTACCCCACACCTCAGCTGCTGTCCCATGGGGCAGGGACTGGTGGGGTAGGAGGGCTGAGGTGCAGCGCGGCAGGCAAAGGGATCAGCTCGGTGGCAGGGGGACCATGGTGGGCTAGGGGTAATAGGAGACATAGCTCCTCCAGGCAGGGCAGTAAGGGGCACCACCGTGACCCCAGCACTGCTGGGATCCAGGGACAATGGGGGAGCACAGCCATCCCCCCCATCACTGCTGGGGCCCAGGGGCAGTGGGGGGCACCGCCATCCCCCTGGCATAGCAGGGGAGACCAGGGTTGGTGTGGGGCCGGCGCTGCCCCTAGCCCCAGGCCAGGAAGGGTGCACAAAGGGCCATTGAAGCATTGCCCAGCCCCACACAATCGCCTCTTCTCGAGCCCGCAGCCCCCTGACCCTGGCTCTGGCCCGAGGGGGACGGTGAGGCGCCTAACTCAGGGCCGAGCACAGGATGAGGTCCCTGCGCCGTCTGGCATGGTCGCCCTGCCATCTGCCCTTGCCGCAGGCAGCGCCAGCCCCTGCCCGGCCCCGCTCAGAAGGGGTGTTCGCACCTGGCTGCTTGCCCCCTCCTGCCTTCTGCTGCCTTCTCACCTCCTGCCTTCTGCTGCCTGCACTTATCCCACCGGGGTGGAAAGGGCTTAACCCCATCCTCTCCGGGGCGGCACGGACCCAGGCCATTACCCAACACAGAGGGAACAGCGCTGCCTGTCCCAGTGCCCTGGAAAGCCCGTCTCCTGGCTGATGCTGGCCCCCAAGGTGGGCTCCCCAGGACCGTTAGCTGATGCCAAGCAGGCTTGTGGGACATGTGGTCCCACCGTAGCCAAGCACATCCTTGCCATGGGACATGGGGGTGTGGGACAATGCTATGGGGACCCAAGGGCACGGCCAGCCCCAGCAGCATCATCCACCCAGAGACAGCGCCAACCTGGGGCACCGTGGCCGGGTAGCCTGGTGTGGGGTGCCAGGGGGCTGTGGGGTGGCTGGGCAGCCCCAAGCGATGCTGGAGCCGGTGAGAGGCGATGGAGACGCCTCCCTCCCCCTCTTCCTGCCCCCGGCCCTGGGCCCCCCGGGCCAATCTGGTTCCAATCGGCGCTTCCTGCCGTGCCGGAAGGGCTGCCTCTCACGCCATAAACCCCCAGACAAAGGGGCCTCTATCGCCCAGACGGTCCCAATCTGGGCCGGCCCCCCGCCCCCGCTCTCCTTCCCCAGCAGAGCGGCTGCGGGCCGGCCCCCTGCTGCCGGGACCCCCAACCCCGCTCCTCCCGGGCGGCCCTTCCCGGCCCGGTGCCAGCTGCTTTCTGGCTGCTGCAGCTGGTTTCCATAAGCCAGATGTGCGTGGCTGCCACCGCCCCCCTCCCTCTGGCCGCTGGGCTGGCTGTGGGGCCCACCGTGGGGCGGCAGGGCTGCCTTAACCCACACGGGTGCCCCAGAGCATCACCCCGCTTGGTCCCGAAGCCGGGGCCATTGGGTCGGTGGTGGTGGCAGCTGGGTGCCAGGGGGGTGACTGCAGGAAGGAGCCAGTTCCTTGTTGCCTGGGGGCGTTCCTGGCCCACCATGACACCCAGCATCCATTTCCAGAGCCCCCTGGCCAGGGCTGCCCCTCCTGTGTGTGGCCACCTCCCTTGGCTTCCCCCTGGCATCATCGCACAGCACCTGCCACCAGGGCATCTGAGACTCCCCGGGTGTCCCCCACCTGCCCTGCCTGGGGAGAGGGTCCTACCTGGTAGGTGCGAGGTGGCAGGGGCTGCATGCGGAGCAGCTGGCAGTCAGACAGCCAGAGGTTGCTGTTGCGGTAGCAGCTGAGGTCCCGGCAACCCCACACCAGCTTGTAGACCTCCAGGCACGCCAGCCCGGCCACGGCCGCCGTGGTGGTGATGATGGCAGGCAGGATACGCCCGGCGATCCGCTTGCTCTGAGGACAGGAGCTGTATCTCACTGGCTGCCCTGCACGGGATGGGGACCCCCAGTCCCACCAGCTGCCCCTCTCACCATCATCCAGTCAGCGGGGGGGATGCCATAGTTCTCTGCACGCAGGTTGGATGCTGCTGTGATGAAGTTCACATGGAGGTCGTTGTCCTGCAGGGAAGAGTGTGGAGACATCAACGTCTCGTGGGGATATTGGTGTCCCGCAGGGACTAGCAGGCACCAATCTCCCAGGCTGAGCAGGGCCACCTGCCTGGCCCCAGGTACCTTCTCAAAGTAGATGGGATCCATCAGGGACACTCGTGCATCCTCATCCCCAACCAGCTCCTGTCTCTGCTGCACCAGGTCCTGGGTGAGCTCTGCCAGCCTCCTGTTGTCTGGTGGCACAGGGACCCCTTGGGTGGTACCCCCACACTGTGGCATTGCAGAGGACACGGCACAGTGCCCACCCTCTCAGTCTGGGTCCTCTTGGGTGCTAGGGCAGGGGCAAGCAGCACCACAGCTCCACCGCCACCAGGATGGACTGAGGGACCTAGGGATGTACCCCAGGGGATGCAGGGGCACAAGAAACTCACCAACAGGCACCTGCACCTCCTTCTGCTCCTCTGTGAGGGGGATCTGAAGCCTATCCTGGGGCACGAAGGGTGGCAGGACCATGTTGCGAAGGACGGCCTGGGCAGCTGTCCGGTCACTGCATGGTGGCATCTTGTACACTTGGGCAAAGAGGTGGGCAGCAGCCAGGATGTAGTCCAGGTGGGTGTCCTGTGGGCACAGAGCACCTGATCTGTGAGCCCACCCAGTCCAAAGGCTGCCTACTTTGCCCTCAGGTGATAATGGAGGTGCCTCTCCTCCTCCTCCTCCTCCGGCCACAGAGCATGCACGGGCTGCCCCCGGCAGTGCCCTGGCCCACTGGGGGATGGGACAGAGCCAACTCAGGACCTTGCAGCCCCACACAGGCTGCAGCAGATGGAGCACAGCCGTGGTCCAGCATCCATTGCCCGGCACGGGTTTGGCTCTCCCCCTGCCCACACTATCCCCAGGAGGGGACCCCAGCGCTCTCCCCTCCACTCACATTATCAGGGTTGAACATCAGCGGGTGGGGACAACTCTTGGCCCCTGACCAGAAGGGGACACCTGGGCTGGTTTCCTAGCAAAAGGAAAAGCAGAGTCAGGCATGGGGACACTGTGCCCCCGGCTAGGGCAGGGTGGCTGGCAGAGGGGAGAGGGTGCAAGGGGTGCCATCCCCAGTGGTGCTGGGCTCACGTGCTCTGGGGGGAAGGTGTGTAGCAGCTGGGCGATGGCATCGTGGTAGCAGGTCTGCCAGTGCCGTCGTGCCCAGCATAGGCAGTCCTGCCAGTCCCGTGGCCGCTCCTGCAAGCTCCCCCGCACTTGTTCCAGGACCTCCAGAGCCTTTCCTGCTGGCAGCTGCTCCAGGAAAGCCGGATCTCTGCAAAACCAGGCAGAGCTGCTACTGTTCCAGGGACACCCTGGGGTGGGATGCAGTGGTCTGTCCTCCTTTCCCCACCCCTGGCAGTGGCTGGCAGTGCCCCAGCAGGACTATTAGCCACTCTCCCTGTGTTGTTCCCCTCCAAGCCCACTCACTTCATGAACCGGTTGACATGCTCCGCAGGCAGCTTGAAGAGCCCTTCAAACTCATCGCGGGCCCACTGCAGAGGGGGAGCAGGCGTTGAGCACAGGGAACACCCCTCCATTGTGCCCTCTAGGACCCCCAGCCCAAGCCAAGGTGGAGGGAGAGACCATGCTGGGACTGGGGCCGGCGGCAGAGCTGGGTCTGCCAGCAGGAAGCAGCTGGGGCCGTATCCTGGCCACGGCCGGAGGGGGAAATGGTAAAGGAAGACAAAGGTGCTGGTGCTTCCTCACTGGGTGCTGGGGCCGGCACGGCACAGCCTACCTGCAGCGTGTGCTGGATGGTGCGGGGGAAGTACCGCAGGGTACAGGGGGGGAAGGTGCCATCCCCCAGGGTTGCTCCCGGCCGCAGCAGGTCGGTCAGGGAGGGCACCACGGGCACCACGTCCCCCCGTGGCCCCTCCGTGCCCGAGTTCAGCAGAGGTGTGAGGCAGCGGAGGCAGCGGCTCTCCAAGTAGGCGCCTGCGGGGAGACAGGGGTGCTGGGAGGCACGTCCTGGAGCTCATCCCCTCTCCCTTCCCCAACACTCACGGGCCTCCAGTGTGTCCAGGGCACTGGCGACGCCGTCCAGGCTCCGGAAGAAGTCATCCCCATAGAGCAGCTCAGTGGCAGGTCCCACCTGGTTCTGGTGAGCCGTCACCCTGATATCAGGGTTCATGCGCCGCACGGCCTCTGCGGCCACCACCGACTTTGACTTCTGTCAGGGTAGAGAGGAGGTGGGTAGCTCTCTACCACCCCATGATCCCTGGGAGCCCCCAGGACAGCCAAGGTGCCCATAGGGGGGACCTCAGCCCCCTCCTCGTGGCACCTCACCGATATATCTGCCGTGCGGTAGAGGAGCTGCCGATGGAGGTTGGAGAGGGCGATGGAGTCCATGTCGGTGACAGTGATGTCCCCTCCCGGCCCCGCCGCCAGCCCCATCATGGCAAAGTTTTTCAGCAGCTCGCAGCCGATGGCACCGGCTCCCACCTGCCAGGGCAGAGCTGCTGCAGCTCTGGGCATGCTGGCCAGCGGCTCCACAGCCTCTCCTGGTACCGTGGCACCCTTCCTGGCTCACCACAAAGTACTTCTGGCAGCCCAGCTGCTCCTGAAAGGCGGCCCCAAAGATGGCGATCTGCCCGTCGTAGCGAGAGCCCCTCTGTTGGGAGGGAGGAATGGGGTGAGCAGGAATGGCTGTGGTACCCCCAGTGCCTGGCAAGGACTGGGCGCTTCTCTCACCGGGGCGCAGTCCTCCTCCGTCAGCCGCTTGACCCCCTCCAGCTCCAGGCACTCCAGGGCATCGAAGTAAAACCACTGGTCCAAGGGCAAGAACTTCCTGGTGATGGCCTGGAGGAAACAGGGTCCCCGTCAGCTCTGTGGCCAGGGGGGTCCCCTCAGTACCTCGCCCCAGCCCTGCTTATCCGTCTGGTGTCCCCAGGTGAGCAGCAAGTGCCCCCTTGTGGCCACCAAATGCAGCGGGATGGTGGGCAAAGCCATAGCCTGGGCCAGCGGGACCCCCAGACTCAGGACCCTCGCCCTGCTCACCTTCAGCACCTCCTGGGCTGCCATGGCCCCAGCAATGGCAGCCATGGGGCACAGGTCCCCTGCACTCACGCTGGCGAAGGCTCGCACCACATCCTCGTCCAGGGGACCCTGTTGCATCCCCAGGCTCTGCGCCAGCTCCAGCACCCGCTCAGCATCCGCCTGCAGGCAGAGGGGTGAGGGAAGCCCCGGACAGGGTGGAAGGGGTCTGGGGGGACAGGACAGGGGCAGGATGGGGACTCACTGGTGCCCTGGGGCGGGGCAGGTGGCCTCGTTCCCTCCGGAAAGCGTGCAGGGCCTGGAAGGCGGCATGCAGGCTCCGGCTGCGTAGCTGCTCCTCGGGATTCACCTCCTGGATCTTAGGATCTACCAGCGACTGGGACATGGGCTCCTGCCAGCACAGCACCAGGGCTTGGACAAGTGGTTCCCCACATCTGGGGAATGGTACAGCAGTGTCCCAGCCCTGACAGCAGCACTGTAGGAACGAGGTGGGACTTACATAGGAGTGCTCCTGGGGCAGCTGCACCTGTGAGACCAGGCCTCCACGGTGGTAGGGGGAGAAGGAGCTGGTGTCGCAGATCTCCAGCTTGAAGGCATCTGGGAACAAGAGGTGGACAGTCATCACCAAGGACTGAGTGAGTTCTCCAACCCTGGGCTGGGGCAGCTGGGACCCCCTGGAAGGCTCACCCAGTACACGGACGCGGATGGGCTTCTGGTCATTCAGCTCTGTCATCCCCTCCACGCCAGAAAACATCACCAGGTCACCATCAGAGAAGAGGTGGCCATATCTGTTCTCTGTCCCCGTGTACGTCACCACACCCGGGTTGCTCTGAAGAAGGGAAAGGCCGTAAGGGCAGGGGGACCAGACCCAGGTGGCATAAAGCCACCAAAGGAGTCAACAGTGTCTTGGGGGCCCCTGCTGAGGCTGCCCTCCTACCTGGGAGATGTCCTGCACGATAGCACTCACTGGGTCCCCTTCTGCTGGTTCCTCAACGACGAAGTGCTTCCCAAAGTCACAGAACAGCTGCCTGGAGAGAACAGGAAGGGTTCTGCTGGAGGAGACACCTTGCCAAGCTGCCCAAGCACCGGGGCAGAGACCACTTACCCTGCCAGTCCCTTGGTGTCAGCCACGATGAAGCAGATGTCCCGGTCATGGCAGAAGTCCCCAATGCGGAGCTGCTCCTCCAGTGAGGACTCAGTCAACACCACCACCTGCATCAGGGCTGTCAGTGGGTGTCACCATCCCAGGGGATACCAGGGTGCAGGGGCACAGGCTCACCTGAAAGGAGGCGAGGAAGGCCTCTGACAGCTCCCCGGTATAAGCTACCACCTCTGTGTAGGGGTTCAGCTCAGCCAGGACCTGCTGGGACACCTTGGCACGGTTTTGGCCCACGTCGCTCTCCCCCAGGAGAAACTGTGAGGTGGGTGCATGGCAGGGCACCTTGTGAATTTGGGGTGCTGCCCACCACAGCAGGGCACTCCATGGGGCCCTGACCACACAGCTGGGGGACCCTCTGCTGAGGACCATACCCATGACACAGGACACCCCAAGGGCCTTGCCCATGATCATGAGGGGCACCCTGCACCATACCCATGACAGGGACCTCCCATTCCACACTTCTTACCAGGACTCCCAACTTGTACCTGTTACTGGGTGCCCCACACCCCATACCCATACCTACACCAGGGATCCCCCTGCTGCACCCACACCAGGACCTCCACTCACACCCATACCCAGGACTCAGACCCCCATCTGTACCCCTACCCGTTATGGGAACCCTCCATCTATATCTGTACCTGTTACTACGACCCCTGCCCATACCCATACCCACTACTGGGACCCCTGGTCATACCTGCACCTGTTACTGGGACCCTCACCCACACCTGTACCCATTACTGGGACTGCTGCCCATACCTGTACCTGCCACTGGGATCCTTGCCCACATCCATACTAGTTACTAGGAACCCTGCCCATACCTGCTCCCATTACTGGGACCCTCATCCACATCTGTACCCATTACTGGTGCCCCTGGCCATACCTGTACCTGCCACTGGGACCCTCACCTACATCTGTACCCATTACTGGGACCCCGTGCCCCACCTGTACCTGCTACTGGGACCCTTGCCCATACCCAAATCTGTTACCGGATCCCTGCCCACACCCGTGCCCATAGTCAGGCCACCCCANNNNCCCCGCCGGTACCTGCTGGGCACGGTCGGCGGTGCAGACGGTGTCACGATCGTGCAGGACGACACGCCCCGTTCCCGCCAACACCAGCGCCGCCGCCACCTGCGCTCCAGTCCCGCGCAGCCCGGACACCAGCACCCGCGCCCCAGCCAGC
>VZTM01024293.1:368217-394149 GCA_013400555.1 Jacana jacana | reverse complement strand
GCCCCGCCCCGTCCCGTCGGCTGTGGCAGAGGCAGGGCTGTGGTAAAGCAGACGGTTTATTGACTCCACACGTTCCTTTACACAACGCGGACACCGGCCAGGGCCGGCACCGAGGGCTCCCCCGTCCCCGCCCCTGCCCCGCCGCAGGCCGGCCCTCACCCCCAGCCGCTTGCCCGGCTCCTGAGGGAACGGGGAGGGGGGTCACGGTGGGCGCGGGGTCACCCCTTTTCCCTTCTCCTTCCCACCCCCCAGAGAAGGCCGAGGGGAAAACACAAATGAATCCATGCTTAAAATGATTTCTAGCGCGACCGAGAGAGACATGACAGCGACAGTGAAGGAGGGGCCGGGGGGGCGGCGGGTCCCCGGAGCCGGCACTAAGAAACTAAGCTCGTACAAACCGCTGGCGGCGATACACCGGTTTTTAAGGTTTTTTTTTCGTGTTTTTTTAATAAAACAATCGAAGGCTGTATCAAAAAATTTAGTAGAAAATTAGATTTGAGAGTTCACTGATATTTTTTTTTCCCACTATTAACTATTTCTGGAGCTTTTTCTTTTTTTTCCCCTCTTTTTTTTTTTTTTTTTTTAATTTTTTTTTGCCCTTTTTAAACTTTTCCAGCAGCGTCCGGGCCCCAGAGCAGCTGGGAAGGAGGAGGCGTGTGGCCCGGAGCTGGTGGCCGGCCAGTCCCTTCCAGCACCGTGTTCTCCAAGAGGAGCTGAGGGCAAAGAGACGGCTCTTGGGGGCTCCTGAAGGAAGAAGAAAGCCCCTCCGTCGCCAAAACACCTCGCCTGGAAACAACCCAAAGGACCACCCTGACCCCGGCAAGGCGCTTGCACCCCGAGGTGCTGCCAAAGGTACCCCAAGCCAGCCCGACTCAAACTGATGACTGTTCTGAGATGCGTGAGAAAATTAGGATTTCTTTGATTAAAACCAAAAAGCATCATCATAAAAGAATCAAACCCCGAACCAAGAAGCTGATCCCCGCCCCCAGCCCCGAGGAGGAGGAGGAGGCTGGCTGTCCTCAAGGGTGTCCCCTCGCCCCGAGCCAGCCCCGAATCCCCCCCCCCCCAGCCTGCAGGCACAGCACTGTCCTCCCCCTCCCCAAAAGCTACACATCCCAGTTTAGGTAAACAAGCAGATTAAATGTAAAAACTTAAAAAACATCGACTTCAGAAAGTCCCTTGAATTTAATTATTTGATTTTTTTAGGCTACCTTTCATGTTACGGTCCTGTAGCTAGACACACGTGAATAGAAAAAACAGTACAGTTAGTGTTAAAGGCAAACAGCGGAGACCCAGAGTGCCACCCCAGTGCTGCCTGCTCCTCCCGTCCCGACCCTGTCCCCTGTCCCCTTGTCCCCCCCCTCCCTGCCCACCGCCCTGGCCCCGGCCAGAAGCCCAGCCGCCGGGAAGGCGTGTTTGAGCCGAGAATTTTTCCTTTCTTTCTATGAATAAAATAAAACCAAAGCTTGTTAGGCAAAAAATAAAACAAGTGTCCCCCCAAGTCCCGCGAGCGCTCCGGGTGTGGCGGGTGCAGCCGGGGAGGGCCTGCTGGGGAGCGGGCTGGGGTTTGGGGTTCCCGGCTGGCGAGGGGGGCTGCCGGCCCACAGACAGCGCTGGCGTGGAGCTGGAGGCCCCTTCTCCCCCCCAAGAGCTTCCCGTTCATTAAGGGGGGACGTAGGGTGGCGGGGACCTGTACGGGGTCATGTTCTTCGGGCGGGAGCCTTTCCCCTCCATGGGTGCGGTGAAGGGGGGGGGAGGCTGGTAGGGCGGTGCGTTGGGGTCCTCGTCCCGCAGCGGCGTGTACTCCCCGATGGTGTCCTGGTTGAGCGGCGTGGTCTCCGGCATGCTCTGGTTGGGATATTCCGGTGGGGGCAACGGGGCTTTCTCCTCCTGGAGGATGAGGGGCATGCTGGAGGACGGCGGAGGCTTGGAGTCGTCCAGCTCGTCGGCGAAGATGATGGGCACGCCTTTCTTGATGAAGGTGGCCTGGTCTTCGATGGTCAGCTTCCCTTTCCTCTTCTTGCGGTAGCAGATCATGGCAATGATGCCGGCCACAAGGAGGATGGCGGCCACCACCACGGCGGGGATGACGGTGTGCAGGTACACGTCATCCTCGCTGCTCTTCTCGGGGTCTTTGCCCGCCACCACCGTCGGCGTCGCCTCCGAGATCACCCTGCCGTCCTTCGTCACGGGGATGAACTGGATGTGCCTGCAGCTGCCGGAGCCCACCACTGACACGTTCAGAGGCTTGAACTCAGGCTGCAAGACGTTGGAGAAGGCCAGGCTCGGCCCCCCGGAGTCATCCGCAATTTTTTTGCTCAAAGTCCGGATCTGCTCCCGGGGGCAGGGCTCCAGGGGCAGCGTGTTGTTTGTCCACTCCACCACAATCGAGCCTTTGGCGATGTCCTGCACCGTGATGGTGCTGCTGTTCCTGTCGCCGAAGGCCAGAGCCAGCTTCTTCACCAGCATGATCTTCTTATTGATGTCATTCACCACCGCGTTGTGGTCCCCTTCTAACCTGGCCTTGAACTTCACCGGAGACTTGTCTCCGTGCGGGCGTTTGTGGACGTGGATTTCGAAAGCGTCCACGGCGAAGAGCCCGCCTTTGTCGGTGGCGTACATGAAGTACTCGTGCTTCCCGACGTGACTGCGGTCCGGCATGCCGTACATCAGCTGGCTGGTGCTGTTGAACTGCACCCACGAGTTCTCCTCGATCATCTGCTGCTCCTTCAGCTTCAAAGTCAGCTGCAGTTTGTCCGTGGTGGTATCTTCCTTGTCGTAGAAGGTGTCCGACGGGATTTTAACCTCGAAGTAGGTGCCCTCCCACGCGTCCACCCTGTCGATGTGGTTGGTCAGCTTGGGTGGCTCGTTTGGCTCCCAGGGCCGGGGGAGGCTGCTAGCTGTGGTGCGTACACGGGTTGGCGGGGAGGCCGTTGTCAGCTTGGAAATGGGGGATCTGGTCATGCTGGGAGGCTTGGTCGGACGGGGTGTTTTGGGTCTCCGAGTAGGCCTTCGCGTGGTCGCTGTGGAGGAATCCGTGGTGGAGGGCGTGGCTGGCTTCAGAGTGGAAACTCTGGGTTTCTTGGTGGTGGTTGTGGGCGGTGTGATGACTGCCGTGGGCTCTATGTACCCAGGCATCGTGGGGCGAATGGGCACAGAGGCCGTGCCGGTGCCTTCTGCTACCCTGGTTGGCTGGATGGGTCCCAGAGTGGGGGTTTGGACAATGGGGCCCCTTGTTCTGATGGTGACTGTAGGCTTCCTCGGCAGCGGGATGGGCTCCCGGACAGGGGGTGCTGTTGTCTCTGTCGGTGGCGCGATGGCGGGTGACGTTGGGGTGGGGACAATCCTGGTTGGTGGCTCTTGTGCGGCAGTGGTGGGTGGCCCGATGGCAGTCAAAGGCGTAGGGGTGGCGTTGATCTGCCGCCGCATCCTCTTTGGGAGGTGAGGTTTCTTGTTAGCAATGTGCCAGCCAACAACAGGGTAGCCAAGGCGGGCAGACATGGTTCCTTCCTTAGCTGGAGCCTCCACCTTGCTGATGTTGGGGACACTGTTTTGGCTCAGAGAACATCCCAGTTTCCATGAGAGTAAGGCTCCATTTTCCACCACTTTCTTGGCGTTTCCCGGTCCAGCCATGAAGGCCGACATGTCGAACAGTCTGTTATTTACAACAGGAACCAACTTCATGTTATGAAGTTCCACCTCCGAGAAGCTTCTCATTCTGTTTAAGAGTTCAATCCTCTGCTTTGGCGTCATTTTTGTTAAGTCAGCATCCAAAATGACAGTCAGGATAGTGACCGGCTCTTCCGAGCCGCACACAAACGGTGCCGCGTCACCCGCCTCCTGCACAGCCGCTCGCACCGACTGAGGCTCGGTGTGATCTTCTTGGTGGACCTCAACGGAGAAGACATTTGCGGTCTGTGGCACGTAGCTCCCGTTCGGGAAGGGCTGCAGCGTGGTCACCGAGATGTAGTGGACGCCCTTGTCCGTGTCAAGGGGCAGCCCTTCCAAGGAGCTGCTCTCCACGTTCCAGTGTAACCAAGAAGGCAAGGACTCCTTCCCAGCTTCGGAGATCTACCAAACAAACAAAAAAAGGAGAAGGAGGTGCCTTTAGAAGTACAGCATTAGGACAGGTTCTAGCAGCAACAATGTTTAGAGAAAATAAATAATCTATGTATAATAACTGTGGAAGGACCATCCTGGCCAGAACAGGGCAGCTCATGTCTCCTCCTCTGCATGGTGGCAAGGATGAGCTCTGAGGGGTGCACTGGTCCCAAAGGACTTAGGGAGCGAGCCAAGGGAGGTCATAAAGTCCTGCAGACACCAGCTCTCTGGTGCTTGCCGTGCCACTACTAAGCACCAGTGGCATTTTCTCTGAGGGCAGAAGGGGAGTTTAAGTCACAGGAGAGAGCACCAAAGCTGAGGGTGATGTTATGTGATACAGTAGGGTCAATCCAACAATTGCCCTCTCCCCACTCCTCCTCCTTCCTCTCCTCACCCAATCCGTACCCTGCCAGCCCATCGCTCCCACAGCTCAGCGAAACCTGTTTTCCCTGTTAACTTCCAGCTTTGTCCTGCTGCCCCCAGTAGCCAGGCTGAGCTGGAGAGACCAGAAGCTGCCAAAATACAGCTCAGGATCCTCCACCTGCCTGGAGCACAACAGCGCTCAACAAGCAGCAGCAGATCCCGAGATGCAGCCGCTTAAACCCCAGCATCCTCCTGTCCTGCCAGAGGAACGGCCACCCGGGGCTGAAGGAGGGGAGCAAACCCAGCATCTGGTCATCCCAGCGCTGCAGTGGCCACCAGGACAGCACACCAGCCTGGCTTTGTCTTCAGAGTTAGCTTAAAATGAAGGATTTCACGTGGATATAATAACTTGCTCCGCAGGCTGCAAACAACAGGCAGCTTTGGCCCAGACCACAGGCACCTCAGGACTCCAAGGCAGTATTTAACTCCCTCCTTTAGGTCAACAGCAACACTCCTTTTTTCCTTTGTTTATGATTTTATTTAATATGATTTCTGGTGTGAATCAGGGCAGCTCAGTCCAAGAGCACAAGTCTCCCCATCAAACCGTGTGGCCCAACCGCAGGAGCACTGTACACAGCCATGGCATTTCCCTGGGCTCCAGAGGAGGAGCGAGCAAGAAGTAACCTCACCGCCCGCCTCCGCTTCCCAGTTCAGCCTCTTGTGCCCCGCTGAGCCCACCCTCCTCTCCCAACTCAGGGTCCCCAACTTCCCAGCCAGCCCCCAATCTAGACCCCGTGGTTTCTCCTGGCCATTTTGCTCACGTGGAGAAGGCACAGTTTCTCTCCAAAACGTCACCTAAGGCTGACACCATGCCAAAGCGCTCCCCACCCTGCACAGGGAAAAAGCCACACGTGTCAGAGTCCAGGGCACTCCTGCCTCCAACCTTGGGTCACAGATGAGGGTAGATGGGAACCCCCAAACCCCCTGTTCCCAGCAGCTGACATCCATCTGTCCACCCGTGCTACAGCTACTGGCTGATCATGAGGCAGGGGGAGCTGCTTGGGCTGCACAGTGGAAGGGGACGCTGCCACCTTGTCAGGCTGTGACATTTCCTAGGGCTGCAGGTTCCCCCAGGAGGAGTAACCTGAGTTTTGCCACCCTCCTGAAACTGGGAGGTGTTTGGAAAGCCTCTCCCCAGGAATTCACTGCCACCTCTCCCACCCCAGAGCCTGGCAGCTGGAATCCAGGATGGGTCTTGTGTGCCATCTGCCCTGGCCGGGTTTGCCATGAGGTATCTCCCTCCATACCCAAAGGAAAAGAGACTTTTTGGGTGCCACAACCACAGATTTAGCAGCCTGGTGGAGGCTGTGGGTTTAACACAGTCCAACACAGAGCTGCATTCCAGCTCTCCTCCTCAAAGGGTGCTTTGGTTACCCTGCATTTCTGTAAAGCTCATATATATTTCATAGTTTATCCAAATACAAAGCTGGGAGAAGAGCTTTGCAAGGAATCCTGCCTGGCTGGAGTGTCCCTATGTCCAGCCGTGGCTGCAGAGAGGGGCAGGACTTCCCACTGTCCCCTGACCATGCGTCCTGCTGGGGAGAGTCCCTGGGGTGAACAGGGAGTGATGCCCGGTGCTGCAGGGCTGGGCAGAGCACAAGTCCTGGGTACTTCTCCCCCTCCCCAGCCCCAGACAAGATTCAGGCAGGGCAGGGGGGACTCACAGACACCCCCACCACTGGTTTTACCACCCTGAACGGTCTAGATGTGCAGCCCTGCAAGGATAACCGAGGACCCCAGAGTCTTCTGGCGAGAGCAGCACAGAGCAGCTTTTGTGGAGGAGCCACAGAGGATTTCGGCCAGGACCGTAGGGGCAACATCCTCATTCCTTTCCTCTGCAAAGGACCAGCCCCGCTTTCAGCCAGCCTGGACAAGCTGGAGAGCACATCATGAGACACTGGGCTGGGTACAGTTTATAGAGCAGAGTTTAAAGCTGTTAGCACAGCTTTCTGTTAACTCCTCAGCAGCAGTAGCACAAGTTTAGATTCCTGCCTTCAGCAGATGGAAAAAGCCACTCTACAGACCCCACACCCCACCTGAAGGGAGGTGCTGAGACACAAACACCCTTCTGCTCAGCTTGGCTGCGTAACCCACATGTCTGGCAGAAAAGAGGGGGTTTTGGCAGCTCTACTACAGGTAGACCTGCTTCCCCCCGCCACCACTGCGGCAAGAACAGGAGCTGCTTTTACCCCAGTTAGCCTGAAGGAAAACTAGCCCTTCCCCTGAGAGGGACACAGGGGAACAAAGGACCAAATTGTCCTTCCTTGGCATCTCTTCTGCCAAGAGAGGAGAAGAGAGACCGGGGCTCACCTACACTGGAGTGCATTTTAAAATAAAAGGTGTAATTTCATCACACTGTAAAACTGAGACGCTGGGACAGTGCCCGGTGCAATCCAACACTGACATGAGCAGGAGCTGGATGGTGCCACTCTTGGTCTCCTTGTGCCAAAATTAGCCACCAACCTGCCCCCTGGGAAGGAGGGAGGGCAGGGCTGGGTGGGTTTTAGGAGCAGAAACAGGAGGAGCTGGGACAAAGCCGCAGCGTTATTGAGGCTTACACAATCAAGAAGAATACAAACTTTAATAGCGAGTGGTTAAAGGCACGCCGAACGGGTAATTTCAGGCTACATTTGGAACAAACCTCCCCCTTCCACGCTCTCAGCAAAAGCTCTTAATTACAGGATCACACAATCCCTTATCCAGAGCTTTCCCTGCCAGCCAGGGCTCCTCTGCTGCTCCCTCCTCCTCGGGCACAGCCCGTGACTCAAGGAGGAAACGTACAACAAGCATTACCTTTAATCTCAAGTCACAAGGCAACTCTCTCTCTCCTCAATTACGTGTGCTCCCGTGTTTGATAGCCAAACCCACCGGCAAAAAGGACAGAGAGGGAGGGAGGCACATGGCCTTCTGGTTATTTCTTCCAGGAAAACCATTTGTAGCCTGCTGTTTACAGTCAGGTTCATAGAATCATTTTGGTTGGAAGAGACCCTTGGGATCGAGTCCAAACATCAGCACTACTCTACAAATTCTCCCCTACACCAGATCCCCCAACACCACATCTAATCTGCTCTTAAACACATTGAGGGACAGTGACTCCACCATCTCCCTGGGCAGCCCATTCCAGGGTCTAACCACTCTTTCTGGGAAGAATTCTTCCCTAATGTCCAGCCTAAACCTGCCCTGCTGCAGCTTGCAGCCATTCCCTCTTGTTCTATCACTAATTGCTCTTGAGAAGAGACCAGCACCAACCCCTCTACAATGCCCTTTCAAGCAGTTGTAGAGAGTGACGAGGTCTCCCCTTTGGGGAGGTCTCCATTCTTCGGGGCCTGTGCTAGAAAACAGATCTGCAACTAGACAGAGTCATACCAAAATCTAAGCTCTCCTGAAAAACCAAACTCAGGCCAGGCAATCACCTACTGGGACAACTCGTTCTAGCAGGGATGCGACGCAGAGGGTTTCTAAGGGCTCTGCAAGAGGTGATTAATTAAGGGAAATCTTCAGGAAGGCAACAACCTGCGTTCGAGGGCTCCGCTATAAACGCAGCTCCTGCCCTGGCGGCAGAACCCATCCAAGTTTGCGTGACGAAGGAAGAGCCCTGCAAGATGAGAGCAGTCAATCAAAGCAATTAACAGGCTGAACGAAAAGACTCGCTTCCGAACGGCTGCTCATCAGCGGAGCCCTCGGCCTGGGTCTGTTCTGGTCACGGCCTCGGCTGCGCTCGCGGTGGGGTGAAGGCCTGGACTCTGTTCTAGCAACGCTTCCTTCAAATAATTGCTTCCAAGGCTTATTTGTGAAGGCTACCCCCAAAGTTAATGATTTGGGATCTCTTGGTTTTCATGTATAAAGTTTCCTGGTTTTATTCTGTGTGCAGTAAATATCAGCCCGTAAGCCCTGCCATTTCCCTCCAGGGGCCCGGTTTCAAAATAACTCTTCCGTTGCTCAAGACAGAAAAAGGCCGTCTTTGTTTTCCCATTATTGGAGATAACTGTAAATGACTGCTTATCAGCTGGAGATTGCGCAAGGCCGGCAGCCTACGGGAAGACCAGTAAAAACCCAGCCTTGTTTGCCATATTAAACACATGCAGCGGGTCTGGCTGGTTCTGAAGGCTTTGTTCACACAGACCTTTCAGATATACGCGGCCTGGTTATTTTTAGGCCAGCCAAGAGCAGTCGGCCCGTGAGAGAAGATAGCTCAGGTTTGATTTGTTTTGTTGGTTTGGTTTTTTTTTCAGAACATGGATCTTTAGCCCTGTAGCCAAGAGGATGAAGAATGATAAGCAAGGGGGCAGTGAGCAAAACTGCTGCCTCCAGGGGAATTCGGGCAAAAAACTGCATTCTTGCCTACAAGAGTGCCCTCTAACCCTTGAAGTATTTAGTCCTCCTCCTCCTCCCAATGAATTCTCCAAAAAGGAGGCAGAGTCCTTCGCTAGGAGATGGGTACCGTGGGATCCTGCCACGGGTCTCCCTTTGCCATAACAGTATGAAACCTGCCCGGCCCTGGAGGTATCAGATGGGATCTTCCCAGCCAATGCTCCCAGCAGCAGCAGCCAGGGACTCAGCTCCTTCCTGAAAAATTCCTGACTGGTTTTGGGCAGGGGTGAGCACGGATAACTCCCGCAGCTCTGCCAGGCCTCCCACCCCCTCGCCCCTTCCCTTGCATCCAGCCATTCCAGAGCGACAGAGCCCATGCCAGGGATTTCATCTGGAGTGTAACTACTGATGAAAATTTGCTGCACGACAGATTCCCCCTTCTGGGCTGCTCCTTCAGCTTTACCCTAATGCACACTGTCAATAATGAAACCCACCCTGGCTGAGCCCTCTCTACAGCTGAACAGAAGGTGGGCTGAACTGTGCTCCAGCCCATCTGACCCAACCCCTGTTAAACCTCCTCTGGGGTTCTGGGACTCCTGCAAGCAATTAACCAGCAAGAAACAGGAAAGGAACACAATTCAAATGCAAATATAGCTGCAGAGAAAGAGGCAGACCTGAGTCGGTTGCTTAAGCCCAAGCAGCGCAGCAGAAGCAACAAGGGGGTCTCAGCCCCAAACCAGGTCTGTGGGCAGGTGGATTTTGGGCTACCTTGTCCAGCACGGGCCAAGCAAGCGGTGGTAGAGACATGGGTTTCACACGCACCCCGGTGCTGCTGGAGCTGCCCTGCAGGGGTTTATGGTGCTGGCACAGCCAACCTGGGGCCAAGAGAAACGATGAGAACATGTGGCTGCAGGCTCTGAGTCAGAGGATCAAGTCTGCTCTTGGCTCTGCCCGTGGGTCCATCGGGTGCCTTCCTCATCTTCACTGACTAGAAGATGGACCCAGTGACCGCAGGCGTGGGGTGCACACGTGGCCGAGCTGTATGAGCACTGCTGCCCCGAGCAGGTCCTGCAGCAACGTGGATGCTGCACAGCGTTGGGGAACTGGCTCAAGGCAGGAGTTGGACAACCCTCAAACCACAACGGTCACTTGTCTTTGGCCCCAGGGAACAGCCCTGACAAGGAGATTGCCTGTAGGCAACCAGGAGATGATACGAGAAGGAGCCTCCAATCTTAGGTCTCCCTCCCTTCCTTTCCTCAAAAACAGCAGAACTGCAAACCAGGACATCAGACAGGTCTTGCCACAAAACACAAGGCCCAGAAAACAGTGGTGAAAGGAGGATGGGCACCTCTCAGAGCCTTCTGCTCACTGGGCACAGCACTGGTGCCACCACACAGCACTGCATTTTGGGAAAGCTCCGTCTGAGGAGAGTAAAAGTTGCATTTACTCGGCAGGGTGAGATCGCAACACACACACTTCCCTGCAGAGGGGACCTGTGATACCTGCCAGAGCTTTTAGGGATCCCTCAGCAGAATGGAGCTCTTCTTCTGAGCAGCCACAGGGCTTGGACAAAAGGAGCAGGAACTCACAGACAGAAACAAGCTGCTCCAGGACATTTCACGTAGATGCATCTGCCCCTGAAAGTCTAAAAACAGCCCAGAGACTTCACTGGCTCTCAGAAGTACGTCAGCCTCACTGACCCGAGTCTTCATTACCAGCAGGAGCTCACCACCTCTGCTCAGGGACCAAAAGCCGTGTGGGAACAGCCGGTAATTGGTGCTTCCTTTGTGCAGGGGGTAGGGTCAGGACGGTTAAACTCACCCTGCATTTTGGCTGTTCCCAGCCAAAGCCCCGCAAAGCTCTCCCTGCACATCTCCCCACAATGAAGATGTTGCCTTAGGGAAAAAAAACAAACAACCAAACCAACACCCACCCCCCACCCCTGCAAAACACACAACCAAACCCAAACTTTTCAGCTTTTCAGCTCAGAAAGTGGAGCTAAGGGACAGCAAGGCTGCAGAGCCTGTGCCACAGGTCCTGGCCCTTGACTTTCAAGTTCAAACCTCAGTCCCTGAAGGACCAGGTGGCAAAGCCACTTGAAGTAGCCACTCTACTTCTACACCTGCATGAAAACCCCAAGGAGAAGTTCCCATGCCTGCAGCTAATCTGCGTTTTCCAGCCACCGAGGGGGGCAGGCGAATCCCCCTCCTTTGTGGATGGAAGCGTGGGGCTGTGCTGGGGATCCTCAGCCTGCCCTGAGTAATGGTGCTTTGTCTCGCCAACGTGGGTAAAACGGCTTCACGAGGGCGCAGGCCGAGTCTCCTGCCACCCTCGCATACTCCTGCCGTGACGGCTTCTTTTCCAGATGCGCCTCTGTGTTTGCTATAAGGGCACCATTCAGCGTCCCACTCTGCCTGGGCAAGGGAACACAACAGCTGTTTCACTGGGAGGTCACTACAAAACATTGAGTGTCCCCAAGAAATCCTCCTTTCATCGGTCCATGCAAGCAGCTTGGAAGGATTTGTTTAGCCGTATTGTTGGAGGGGGAAGGCACAGCCCGCCCGCGCCAGGGCTGGGGTCAGCACCGGCTGCCCACACCCCGCTTTCTCCCTTGTTCAGGGGGGCAGGAAAAGCCTCAAATGGCTTAAATAAAAGTTCAGCCGGGCTCTTCTTTCAGCGGGACTTTTTATAAGCGAAAGGCCAAAGGGAAGCAAAAATACCACAGGGCGAGGATGCCAAGTGCTGGGGGGTTTAGTGCCGCCGCGCAGCTAACCAGCCCCGGCAATTTATTCCTGCCATCAGCAGATTGCTGGAAAGCTGGCGCTCAAGAGGGAGGCGAGGGAAGGACAGCCAGGTCCTGTAATCCCAGGTCAGCTCCTTCGCAGGATTCTCCCTCCCATCTCGACCCTCGGTCTCCCCGGAGGCTCAGGGCAACGACCCGTAAGAGCGGGACGAAACAAGGAGCTTCCCCAGCCCCGGTCTGAAAAGCTGATTTATAATTAGCTTGAGTCACATTTTCCACTCCTCCAAATTCAGAGCTCGTTACTCAGCGCCCGCTGAAAATGCCAAACTCCCCGACTTGGGTCTCGTTGCAGGAAAAAGAAAGACAAGAAGATAAGCAGCCCCAGGGTCCCAAGCAGCCCCAGGGTCCCAAGCAGCCCCAGGGTCCCCCCTGGGTCCTGATAAGATGATCTTATCAGCAGATCGAAGTGCAGCAACTAAGTCCTGCCCAAGAAGTCCTTCGCCTGGACCTGTTCCAGATGCTGCTATTTATCCCCACCCGCCCCCCCCCCCCCTCCCTGCCCATAAATAGTGGCTGTTGCTACACCTTCTGGTTAGTCAAAAGCCCAAGAAAACGGGTACCCCAGGGACGAGGTGAAGCTCAAATGCTTTGACACGCAGAGCCTTTTAAGAGATTCAACTTGATGCCACGGCCCCTCAGGAGCGCTCATTGCTTCTTCTCCTCCTCCGAGAAACGCCACTTTAATAAAATCCACATTCAGTTAAACCTCTTTGAAATAAGGATCCTTGCAAGAAGGGGGGGGGGGAAACATAATTACAAAAAAACCCCACCAACCCCAAACCAACGGTATTTTGTGGCTTCTCTTCCCTGAAACGGAGCGTGCCCTGGCACTGCAGGCTGGTTGCCCACATCCATCCCTCTGCTTCGGGGTCAGCGCGGGGCTGAGACGTGCGGCACCGTCCCCAACCCCATCTCCTCCGGGTCCTGTTTATAAAACAAGGTCCCCGAAGCCCGACGGGAGTAAAGCCACTCGATAAAATCCATTTTCAACGGGTAGCAAATAGAACAAGCGTTGGAAAGATCAGGCTCCTGCTTGGAGAGCGTGACTCCTTTTTAGCCCAGATTAATAGCCAACGCTCCAGTGACCCCACAAACCCACCGCACGGCTGCACCACGGAAATCGGCTCCCTGAGTTAATTCACGTGTTGTAATCGCTGTGCCACCAGCTATGGTCACCTACAGCGACAGCTTCTTGGGGCCACTGCTATGTGTGTCATCATCTGCCTTCCTGACAAAGCCCTGGTGAGACCACGCGCTTCAAAAATAAGCGAGAGCCGCGACACAGCTGAGCACAGTGAGACTGAGCTCACCCGAGAGCTTCTCCTTAGCCTCAGCGAACGAACCCCAGCACCGTGGGGATCCATCCAGCCCATACCTAACTCTCCCAGGATGAAGGCAGCTTGAGGTTTCTTCGAGGAAGACACAGCAAGTCACTTGCTTGCGCAGGGATGTGCCTCGGGAAGCTGCTCACCGGGGTTTTCTCTCCTTCCAGCACACTTTATATACCTACCTTTAAACTGAAGTCATTGAATTGTACACCTGTGGGCATGGACATGGCATGGACACGTAGGACACTGGACTGTGCAAGGGCTCAAATACCTTGTGGGTCCACTGGTATTAATTAGAGGGGACTGCATTTACCCCTGCATCCCAAGCAGGTATTATAGAATCATAGAATCATTTAGGTTGGAAGAGACCCTTGGGATCATCGAGTCCAACCATCTGCCCTACTCTACAAAGGCAATTGGTGACTCTATTTAATACTCAGGTGTCTCCTGTCCACTACTACCTCCAGCCCACAGCTCAGTCACGAAGCCCTTCTCCCAGACTGGGAGACACCAGTGGCACTGGAAGCCCAGTGTCAGCCTTCCCAGTTTGTGGCAGGGTACCATCGCTGGTGGGATGAGCGGAGACTGCAAGAGCCACCCCGTTGAATGCTGTCAGTGTTTGTGCCACTGTCCTCACTTCCATTATTCATGTCATCACCCGGGCTTAGGTTTTCAGACAAGAAAAAGGTGACAGTTGTAGAGATGGGACAAGGAGAGCTCACAGAGACCAAGGTAAGGGCTGCAAAACCAACGATCACACACCTCCACTAAATGGTCCTCTCTTGGGACCTCAACTACCAGAAGCAGAACCCCCCACACCAGCCCCCCTGCAGACCTGGATATTTAACCCAAAGGCAAGACGTCTGAGGCAAAGTTAAGGCAGAGGTGGAAAAGCCAACAACTGTAGGATATATCAAAACAAGGTTATTTATAGAAGAGAAAAGGAAGTTTTGATGCCTTTGTATGAGGCTCTGGTAAAATGTCTTCTACAGTATTTTGTATAGCTGTGGTCATGCAAACACAAGACAAACTCAAGCTGGAAGAAGCGCAGCAGACAGCTGCAAAGATGAGAAGAGGGAAAGAAAGCTTATTTTATGAAAAAGACTAAAGAGGTTGGCTTGCTTAACCTAATAAAATCAAGACAGGGGAATATGCCTGTCACTTATAAATACATAAAGGAAGTAAATATTATGAAGGTAGAATTGATTTAAGCTAAAGGGCAGCACATATAAATATTTCTAGCCATCTCTAAATTTAGGCTAGAAGCTGCATTTTTAATCAGAGCAGCCAAATTCTGGAACAGCTTCAAATGGAAGTGGCAGGAACAGGAAATCCACCTGGTCTGATCTGTTCTTCAACAACTGGATGCAGCTGAGAGGTAACGTGTCAGATTCCACAGAGTCTTAGGTGGAAATGGGATAAGGACCATCAACAGCTGATCGTGGAGAGGGTACCAGCACTCATGCCCAAGGTTATCCCACTCCCAGCCAGTGTCTGCCAGGAGCTATGGGAACCCTCCCCACTACCTGTCCACACGGCAAGGGCTTGGATGATACGGGGGAGATTGGATGCTCTAGCCCATCTCTTGTAAAAATGCTGAGGTTTTGGTGTCAAATGTGGCAAAAAGAGCTGCAAGCTGTCAAACCTTTTGGGAAGGAGCGGCAAAGAGCTTCCCTGTCCAAGTGGAAAGTGACCTTGCAGCGAGAAGCCTTGCTTTAGGTACAGACAGCATCTGGACTGAAGCCCCACCAGATTCAACAGCTAAAATACCTGCAAACTGCAGCCACCCTTCAGAGGACATGAGCAGGAATTCTGGCTGAGCACCCATTCAGGAAGATAAGGCACAGGAGGAAGGAGGTTTCTAATCACCAGCCATGGGTTTCAACAGCCACATAAAGCCCTGCTGGCAGCTGGCTCTGAGCAACACCGCAAAGAGACTCAAATTAAGACACGAGGTAGGTTTTTCTTCTTTTTCTTCCCCTTTCGAGCCCGACAAGCTCCCTGAGTGCCTTCAGAATAAACTTGCTTTTGTACTTAACTGCAAAAATCTCACCTGTTCTTAAGCAGCTCGGGGGCAGCAAGGAAACACCGGTGACTGCTCCCCAGAGCACATACCTGATTAGGCAGAGAGCCCGCCTGTCTGCGCGGGAGTGCCTGCCTGCGAGGCACTCCTCCGCTGCCCTCCAGATGCCTGGCGTGGTTTCCATCCCACAACCATGTTTGCAGAGAAAAGTATTTTGTCTACAGCCGGCTGGAATCCGCTAACAAGCAGGGGAGAGGATCTGAAAAGCAAGCTTCCAGGCCGTTCCCACCATGACACAAAACCGGGCCTAGAAATAATCAGCACGATTTATCCAGAAATGAAGCAAACGCACCAAACGATGGGAAGCTCCTGGGAGTTTGGGGACATGAACCCACAGCTTTGTTGTTTTTTTTTTAAAAACAAAGTTATAGTCAGTTTCTTCAAAACTGAAAGAGACTAAGGACTGGCAAACACATCTCACTGTAAACTCCGACTCACTGCTTCCCCTCAACAGGCACAGCCCTTATTCTTTCTTATTAGGGTTTAAGCACACCAGGTCAGCAAGATCTGGGAGTATTAATGCTTTTACAGCTCTGGCTGAGAAATACAAGGCAGCCTGAGAAAAAAAGACCATAGCAACTGGCCCTGAAACTTTCTGGTAAAACAAATATGCACCCCAGCACTCCAAAATTGCCCACGCAGTTCTCGCTAGTCAGGAGTCAAATCCCTGTAGCAAAGGTCAGCTGCACCGAGCAGCCGAGACGCGCTCCCTGCCAAGGAGAGACCTTCCAGATATGCTGGCTAAGCAGGGCTGCCAACATCACCCCAGAGCCTGCCTCACTCTTAAAATCAATTTCAAGGTGAACAGATGCAACATGCACTGGGACAAGCCCACGGACGAGCGTGAAAAATCGCTCCCAGCCTCTGCTGGATTCCACACAACCAACAACTGCTGGGTCCCGCTCCAGCACAGCCCGTTTGCGCATCTGTCGGTGGTAGCAAACGTGCCTCAACAGCAACGCGGCAGAGGTTTTGTTCAAAGCTCTCAGGTGGAGTGGAAATAACCCATCAGGATTTTCCTGGAGCTCTCACAGATAGCTTTTGTGCCAGAAGACGGGAAGCTGCAACGTTAATACAAACACTGAAAATTGTTCTTGCTGTCCAAGAGGCTCTTAGACAGCACCAGACCAAGCCATCCCGATGCCAAAACCCCAACCCCCAAGTTATCATTTCCATAACACAACATCTCGGGCACCATCACATCTGGCTGGACTCTTGCAGCCCAGAGCTATACAGTTGCCCCACGTTCCCAAAACAAACTGTGGTTAAAGCAGGGCAAGCCCCTCCTGATCGAGCCGGTCTCCTCAGCCACAGAGGCAATTAAATGGCACAGCCTTTGCTCCGAAACCAGCATCCCCTTTCTCCAGCTCCTCTAGCTGAGGGCTCACCCACTGCTTTCCTCCTCCCTGTCTGACTGCCTGTTGATAACAGATGCATTCTTCAGGTTTTCTGCCTACCCCCGGCCCGCCGTGGTCCCGGCACCCTCGCTGGAGCCAGCGAGATCACCTCTCTGGATGGAGATAGTTCGGTGACAGTACGCAGGGCCGAAACAAACCCGCCTTCGGGGGGAAGCCGAGATGTCAGACGTTCTCCCAACTTGCTCTCCCATCTCCCTCTGATCTTCTGAGACACACCAGAAGGTTGTCTTTTTAGAATGTTTTCTAAAAATGGATTTTTAAAGACTATTTTTCAGTTCCGCTCTTTGAAAAAAAAATAAAAAATTCCCAAGATTGGAAAGTAGCTCTGGTTTTTAAGAGCAGAATTTTTTGAGCTCCACATGATCCAAGCAAGCAGATGCTGAGAAGACAACTTCTCGGCACCCTTCCAGGAAAGGGCTAAAGATGAGCAACTGTGTGCTCGGCAGCGGGTCTACCCGCCTCTGGGCTGTTCTCACACTTTCTTGCCCTCAGAACCAATTCCACAACTCAGTTTTCAGGTGTCTACAGTGGTAACAAGCATGAGGGTATCTCAGATGAACAGAAAGGTTTCTGTCTTTCCCAAGAGGACTTTGGGATGAGGTCAGAAGAGACTGTGTCAAAGGCAGCCCAGAGCCCCGCTGGCAGAACAAGGTCTATTTCTCCAGCAATGTTTTGTTACTACAGTGAAGCAAATTCCCCAGGCATCAGAGCAGCAGCCCCAAGGAACCTGTGGCCCCCCTGGATCCCGAGACATCATCTCCTCATGAACGTCAGCTTTATGAACAGCCCCATTGTTCCAGGGGCCAAGTACCTCACGCTTTAAATACAGGCAATAAACCCCATCAGTCATGCCTGCAATGTCTCCTCTCTTCATTACAGAAAGAACTTTGTAATGAGGTGAGGACTTCAATTATTTATTTCATTAAAATAACTAATAAAAAAAAAATCCTTCTCCTGCAGGCCTACAAAACTTCACAGCACCCTTGTGTCCCAGCCTCTCAGCAGGGCGAGCGGCTCGACTCCGGCAAGAATAGAACTGAAAACAAGCCTCAGGGAATGGGATTTCTCACCTGGACAATTTCTCCATTGGAAGCAATTAAATCTGTGGGGATGGAGACTCTGAAGAAGCGTCCCACCACAGCAGAGCTGTCCGGTATGCCCACTACGGCCGGCACAGTCTCCCGGAGGTCCGAGAGCACAGAGTGCATGGAGGCCTCCAGCTGGTTTTCCCAGTCCCGAACCACTTCTGCTGGCTCGCTGGGCCAGTGGCAGTGGGCAGAGGCCGCCAGCAGCAGCATGGGGAGCCAAGTCCTCCCCAGGAAAGGGGGCTGCAGGAGGTATCCAACAGTCATTCTTCCCGGTGGCCTCGGCGAGGGTGCTCCAGCCGGCAAGGGGACCACAAGGGATCTGCAGGCACCGCAGCGCAGGCAGGGGATCCGCCAGTCCTTCACAGCAGCCTCATCCTAGGAGTCCTGGGAACCTGATTAAACAAAGAAAACCCAATCAGCACATTAATTACAATACCCAGGCCAGCCAGCTAACACACAGAGACCTCCTTGCAATGGACAGAGGGCTGCCTGCCATGCCACCCGTGTTGTTTCAGCTCTTTAACTACCATTAATGAGAGCAAGAGCTTCTCAGCTCCTCTCCTCACGCACAGCAGCTCTAGAGAAACAAGATCCTCCTGCTCTTCCATGCACACAACCATGGTTCTTGCTGCTCTGGAGCCACAGCACCTGAGATAGCCACAAAGAGGGAGAGGGCACCTGGGCAGAAGCAATCGAAGCCAAGAGAGCACAGCAGTAATAGCTGATCTTCTGAGGCAAGCTGAGGTCAGGCTGGGGCACCAGCAATTTCAAATGCCAGTCACCCCATGTGAAGACTTTGAGAAAACCCTGGCACTCCAAAGCTGCCACCTCGACAGCTCGATGCATGAGAGGTGCTTCTGCTTCCATGACCCACGAGCCAGGCCCCTCCCCCAGCTCAGTCCCAGCTTTTAGCACTAGACAGTGTGTTTAAGACTTCATTTTGGGGCCAGCAACGTGGACCCCAAAAAATCAGAGCAGAGTAAGCTACACACACACTGCTGCCCGCCATCCAGCTCCGTGCTGCTCTTCTCACAGCTCTCCAATCCCCTCGCTCTGCCAAGAAACAGCAGAGCTAGGGACAGCTGGAGATGTTTTCTTCTTTCCTTTGCTTCCTCCCCACCCTCCCCCTCCCTTTGGGTCCCTCCTTTCTCTCCTCTTTCTCTGTTGCATTATTTCCTTCGCTTTCCCAGCTGCTTCTCCCTCCAGACTGCGCTCAGCCATGACACAGGGGGGGTCCTGGATGCGTAGGCACCCCTGTGTTCCTCTTCACAGCCTGTGTGCAGGAGAGCGAGAGGGTTCATGGCACATGACAGGGCCACCTGGGGACCCAGGGGAAGCCACACTGCCTACCTGCACATCTCCTTTTGCAGCCAGCACAGCCCTCAATAACTAATTTGTGCTAACGAGCCAGGTAGTGGGTTCCCCAGGACCGGAGGACAGACTCACAGACCAAGCACGCCCCACATGGGTGTTGCTCAGTCTCGAACCAGCTCCTTTCTTCCAGGCTGAGAGAGAAGTGGCTCCAAATTCCCAGAGCAAACCCAGCCCAACCTTTAATCACTGGCTTATTCTAGCCCCATTCCAGCCGCGCTGTGTGATGATGCCCCACCTGGCATCCCAAGAGACCTTGGAACCAGACCGACTGGGGAGGATGATCCCAACTGCATCTTGCCCTTGCAGAGCTCCCGGGGCAGCACGACAGCAGGACCAGCCAACCTGCTGAGCTGTGGCCAGGCAAACACGTATTGTCCACTGAGAGCTTGCAGAAGCAGGCAGAGGGCCTGTCCGTACCAGCAACCAAGCCCAAGGCTACCACAGAGGGCTCTAGGAGAGATAGGATTGAGTTGTTCAGCCTGAAATCTGCGCTCTGGAGAAGCTGGGAGGTAGCATCTGAGGATTAGAGGGGTTGATGTCTCCCATCCCGAGGTAATAGACCCAGCGAGCACAGCCGTGGGCATCAGAAATTATGAGCTGAACACAATAACCCCTGGCTACACCATCAACGAGGCAGGTATCTGATCTGACCACTCTCAGTTGTGGAAAACCTGTCTCGAGTGACAGCAGAGAGAGAATAACACAGCTGGAAACCACAAGAGCGGTGGGAGGATGGTTGGTCTGATACCAGCACCAGAAGAAAGCCCAAAACCCCACTGCTGTTGTCCTTCCGACTCTCTGAACCGACTGGGGTATCAACACACCACACGAAACAAGAGGGAAGCCAAGGCCAGGCTCTTCCCAACAATATGGAGCAAGAGGCCTGAGCTGCTTCTCCAGAGGTTATCATCACAGAAGATGAAGTGGCTGGGCAGATAAGGACACGTCACACTTCCTACAGGGCACATCTTTCCCTGCACGGTCAGAGGAGGATCCCCCCCCACCCCAGCAATTGATTATGGATGAACCTAGAGTCACCTTAGCAAGTAGATGCCCACAGTAGATGTCCTGTGGAGAATACCCAACAGTCTGTGAATGAGGTACAGAGATAGAGTAGCCTTCTACAAGAGGTCCTGAGGAGGCCACCGATTATCACAGCAGGAAACTGGGGGACTCTCATCACTGCAGAGTGCCTTAAATAAGCACGAAGAGGAACCACTACCTTCAGCCTCCATGGAGTCCGAGGTATGGACACTGCAGGGACAACACCTTGTCTGTGAGCTACTTCTCCTGAAGCCTGCTCATTGGGAAGTCCTCCTGTATGAGGGACTAGAAAGCCACCTGCACAGCAAGTACAGGCAGGACCAGAGACGTGCTGGGCGCTGGGGGAGGAATGTAGCACCAGCAGAACCCCGCAGCCCTATGAGATGCTATCAGCATGGAAACATGGCTGCCTCTCTGAGCCGTGCTGAGCCTCCTCACCTCAGCAGAGGAGAAACACCTCAGACAACCAGACAGACACTCAGCATACAACCACAGAGAGCTGTAAAGATGCCCAGAGAGGTTCGGCATCATGTCTTCAGGCCAGCCCCAGGCCTGTCTCAGCTGCAGCAGAGCTCGTGCAGGAGCGTGGCAAAGCTCCGTGGTGCTCAGCCAAATGACGTGATCTGGCCTGGGGTGGTTTTGGTTGGATGGAGAGGAGTACTTGGGCAGAAAGGAGCTAGCTCTTGATATCTGTGGTGAGCAGGACAGGAACATGAAGTCATCACCCGTTTCAGAATCAATTATCAGAGCAGGCAACAAACACCACCCGTCTGATACGTCTCCATCAGCCAAGCAACTCACGCACTGGCCATGAGACCTTGTGTGCTGCTGCTCATGCACTGGTCATGAGATCTCGTGTGCTGCTCACAGGTCACACCAACTCAGAATTTCATTTCAGGGGAACTACAGAAGAACAGTCTCTGCATATGGAAGTGGAGCACCTAGGAGCCACAGGAGGAATTCCATAGCTATTAACAAAAGGGAAAAAAAAAAAACAAAAACCAAAACAAATCAAAAGAGCTGAGAACAAACTTGCACCACCAAAAAAAATAGGTCTCTTAACACAGCTCCACCTCAACAAACAATTGACTGAAGCTGAAACGATGCCAACCTCTCACACTGTGTGCTAAGGAGGAAAGGCAGGGTGGTACAGCTCTACAGATAGCTGGAACAAGGCACTGCCCCTCAGTGCTGAGATCCCTGTGGACTATCACTTCAAGGCAGAATGCTTTTTGTTATAGGAGGTCCTCTGCCTAAAAGCCAGCAGTCCTGCTCAGCAAGCCCACTGGCCACCAGCCCTACATGCAGCTGGAGAACAGAGCGGATGGTACTCGCAGTGAGGCTGGGACAGGCACTGGGGACCTGCATGGTGCCTTTATCAAAAAGCCCAAACTGTTTCCTGTGGTGCAGGAATGACTGCCCACTTTCCATGGGCAGAATGACTTGTTTGAGACAACCTCTCAGTAGTACCTGGAAAAAGTCAGTGTTACGGATCACCACTTGCAACCAGCGAGTGGCATGGACCTGGAACTCTCCAGAAGCCAAAAAATAGATTCTCAATGCTTCATACAACCTCAAGACAGGGCCAAAACCCAAAGGCAGATGGTGTTCTGCAGTGACCATCTGCTGAGAAGCATCAGGCCACGGGGCCAACTGACTTAGACATCACTTCCAAGTTCTGAGTGAAGGCTAGACCACCCCAGCTCCTCTGCATGGCACTACGCCCCTTCTTCCAGCAGGTTCTGTACTGCCCAGTTCCACAGAACAAACACAGAGGTTCAGGTTAGTCCTGAATTTCAGGATGTTTCATTCCATCTCATCTTCTGAGAGAACCGACTTTCTCTTTATCCTCCTGCTCCTGAGAGCTCTTTTGGTCTCGACTTTGAGCCTCCAGAGCATTGGATGAAACATCAAAGTCAGCATCAACATCTGCCCCAGTCCTTGTGCTTGGTGCACGTGCCAACGTTGATGCCTGATCTCCAATGCCAAAGCCCCATCTCAGATACAAGGAGCTGGGCCTGCTTGGTGAAGTTATGTTGATATGATGCTGGGTTTGATATGATGCCGACTTGTTAAGACAACGCTGGAGCTCGCTCCTTTCTCCGTGCAGCTACAAGGTTGCACCGACATGTTAAGGACACACTCTACCTTCATTATTCAGGAATGCAGAATAGTGCAGAGAGAAGATGGGACAGGAATCACGGGCTGAGAGCAGGACACAGCAGCTATTCCCAGCCACACATCCTCCCAGAGGGCTTTCCTTCTGCCCACTGCAGAATCAAGAGCCTTGGGCTGGGGGAAGAGTCCCAGCAGCAGGAGCGTGGCTGCCCTGGAAAGCCCTCATCCTCTGGCCGATTACACCATCACTTCAGCAAGAACCAGTGAAAGTGAAGTCTCCGTCCAGCTGCGCCTAATCCAATTGCTCAAGCACACAATCACATCACCGGGCTGCGGTAATTAATCACTGCCAGCACATTAATGCCACTGAGCCCGGCGTGCAGGAAAGCTCAGGTAACCGCTGTGCAATTCTCTACCCTAGATAAGAAGGTATTTAGGGGAGTTAGGAGGAATCCCACTTACCTGATTAACTTATTTAACAATATCCCCATTAAGGGAAGCGTTAAACGAGTGGCCTTTTCTCTAAAGAAACAAGTTCAGCCTCGCCTAAAAAGGGTCAGTGCAACTTTCCAGGAGAGAGCTACTGTCTCTGCACAGATCTCCTGTGCGTGTTTCCACAGGAGGATCTCCGGGCAAGTCCCGTCAGCTGCTGTGCCTCTGCGTGTCCAGGCAGCCAGCGGGAGGAATGATGAAACCCAGTGCCACCAGCCAGGCACACAAAGATGGCACTCTGCCCTACGGGCTCCCCGCTCCACAACGCCACAGCAGGCACCGAGGGTGCCAGCCCGGCGGCCGGTGCTCCGACAGTGTCTGGAGACAGAGTCTGGGGATGAGGGGGGACAGGAGGGAGAAACGGGCTCGGAGGCAGCACGGCTGGGCAGAGCAGCCCATCACCAAGCTTCTGAACTAACAGATACAAGCCCTCCTCAAGGCTAAGAGCGTGCCCATCCGCCAGCCTGACAACATCATATGCACAAAGGACACTCCGGAGCGTGAAATTTAGGAAACAAGGAAGAGTTTCCACGCTTGCCCAGCTCTGGGTGCACCCTGAAACAAAGGCAGCAGCCCCTCAATGGCCTGCACTAAAAGCTGCGGGGATGTGCTGCAAACGACTCTGGGGGTTATCTCCAACCTCAGTGGCTTCAGCCACATACATCTGCAGGTGACCCCCACTCCAGACGCTGCTGTGGCAGGGATGAGTTACAGGAGGGCAAACCACACAGAGATGTGCTTGCCATGCCCAGACGGACCGGCACACAGCTGCTGCTGCAAGGGGACAGGCAAGGCGAGGGAGGAAAACTCACACCACTGGCCATGGCTCCCTTCTCCAGGCGACGGCATCCCGTCCCGCACGGTACCACCCAGGCACCGGCGGGGATGGTGGCTTTACACCGAGACTGGACACCTCTCTGAAAGATAAGCTCATTCACAAGTTTTTGACTTACAGCTGCAATCACAGCAGTGCCTTTGAGTACATCAATGCCGAAGTAGAAGCAGCAGAGATGGGACTAAGCAAACAGTGTGCCCAGGTGGCTAAGAAGGCCAATGGCATCCTGGCTTGTGTTAGAAATAGTGTGACCAGCAGAAGTAGGGAGGTGATTGTCCCCCTGGACTCAGCACTGGTGAGGCCACACCTTGAGTCTGGTGTCCAGTTCTGGGCACCTCAGCACAAGAGAGATCTGGAGGGGCTGGAGCGAGTGCAGAGGAGGGACACGGAGCTGGGGAAGGGCCTGGAGAATAAATCTTATGAGGAGCGATTGAGGGAGCTGGGACTGTTGAGTTGGAGGAAGAAGAGGCTTAGGGGAGACCTCATCACTCCCTACAACTGCTTGAAAGGACATTGTAGAGAGGTTGGTGCTGGTCTCTTCTCACGGGCAATTAGCAATAGAACTAGAAGGAATGGCTGCAAGCTGCAGCAGGGTAGGGTTAGGCTGAACATTAGGAAAACACTTCCCAGAAAGAGTGGTCAGACACTGGAATGGGCTACCCAGGGAGGTGGTGGAGTCGCCATCTCTGTCTGTGTTTAAGAGTAGATTAGATGTGGTGTTGAGGGATATGGTGTACAGGAGAACTTTGTAGAGTAGGGCTGATGGTTGGACTCAGTGATCCCAAGGGTCTCTTCCAACCTAAATGATTCTATGTCTGTAAGAGGAAGCCTTCTCAGCAGAGCACCCTACATCAGCACACCTGGAGCTCCTTCTACCCTCTGGTCCCCCCACCATAGACATTTGACAAGCTCCAAGCTCACCATCATTAGCTGTTCTCCCCACACGCCATCAGCCCAGGAGGTACAAAGCAAGCTGTACTTGGTTCTTCACCCCAAAACTGGCTGTGTCCACCCTCTACTGTCACCATGTTAAACGCCCGATGGAACCGACACCCAGCTCGAAGGACATATACACAAAAAAAGATGCTGTTTTCAGCCTTGTCCCTTCTTGGATTTCTGCACTGCTCATCTCCAGCACATCTGCTGTCAGTAACGGGAAACCCTGACACTGAAACACACACAGGGTCGAGAACCAACCAAACCCAAACCATCAGTGCTAAAATGCGTGCCAAGCAGGGAAACAAGCAGCGACCCCCCTGCCCGCAGGGAACCTGGCTGTGAACTGTCACCAACTTGTTGCTTCAAGTCACACAGGCCACAAGGGGCTTCAGGAGAAGCTTGTGGGGGAAGTGGTCACAGCAATCGACGCCTCGCAGCCGTTCTCGTTCTGCTAGAGTAAGCGCCAGAGATACTTAACTGTCCTGCAGCTTAATGGAAGATAGCAGGTTTTCTTGTTTGAAAACCACAGGTTCCTGTCACCAAGAAGGGGTGAGGCCTTCCCACAGCCCTCTCCTTCGCACCTCAAACAAAACCAGCTCGCAGTTGTCCCCCTGCCCGGGACACCGGCTGGCAGACAGCGGGAAGCTGGACCGCTCAAGAGACCACGGGGGTTTTGTGTTTATTATGACACACCATCTCCAGCAGTTCCTGCAGAGAGAAGGCAGGGGCAGACCTGATACAGATGAGAAAAGATGCAAAGAGCAGAATTTCCCTTCCCCCCCACCCAACCCCGACCCTGCATTGCAGCTGCCTGTACAGAAGCTGGGCCACCCTACTGCCCTTCCCAGCCAGGGACTGCTCCTGGGATGAATTCTTGCCCTGGAGAAGGTAAACACCGAGGATATGATCCCTGTGGAGGGGAGACAGCTGCCCCAGCAGCCCCCCTGCGCCCCCAGCACCCAGAGGTTTGTGCAAGGGGCACTGCAGAGCATGAGCACAAAGGACATGGTGATAAAACACCTTCTGGAGTTAAGTGCCTTCCCCAGCAGCCCCGGGTAGGAAGGGACAGGAGAGGATGACTACGGTACCCACCGTCGCCTCTCAACTACGCACTGGCACACTGAGCTGACACTTCTTGCCACAAAACCATACAGATGTCCCCCTGCTTGTCAAGCCCTGCTGGCCCGGCCCTTTGCAAGCCCACACGTGCTACTTGCCCGATGGTCGAGCGCAGCAGTGACTGGCAGCCACAGATTTTGGCCACAGATTTTGGGCAAGAATCCTGACTCTCTGATGAAAAGTTTTCAGCAACCACAATCAATCCCTTCCTCCCACTCTGTTATTCCCAGACAGCCAACTCAGATCGTATCTTCAAGTGCATTCAGTTGAAAGGAAACTCAGATACTATCTCCCCAAGTATTTAGAAGGCCTCAGAGATCATTTTTCCCCCTGTAATTACAAACATCGCAGCGGGGTAGAACCGCCATTTTTCTGGCTGCTGGCAGCAGGAGAAATTAGGATATAAACACCCACCAAGAAGTAGAGGACTCCAAATAAACTCTGAGGATGGCTTCA
>VZTM01024293.1:335108-367795 GCA_013400555.1 Jacana jacana | reverse complement strand
CTTCCCAGAAAGAGTGGTCAGACACTGGAATGGGCTACCCAGGGAGGTGGTGGAGTCGCCATCTCTGTCTGTGTTTAAGAGTAGATTAGATGTGGTGTTGAGGGATATGGTGTACAGGAGAACTTTGTAGAGTAGGGCTGATGGTTGGACTCAGTGATCCCAAGGGTCTCTTCCAACCTAAATGATTCTATGTCTGTAAGAGGAAGCCTTCTCAGCAGAGCACCCTACATCAGCACACCTGGAGCTCCTTCTACCCTCTGGTCCCCCCACCATAGACATTTGACAAGCTCCAAGCTCACCATCATTAGCTGTTCTCCCCACATGCCATCAGCCCAGGAGGTACAAAGCAAGCTGTACTTGGTTCTTCACCCCAAAACTGGCTGTGTCCACCCTCTATTGTCACCATGTTAAACGCCCGATGGAACCGACACCCAGCTCGAAGGACATATACACAAAAAAAGATGCTGTTTTCAGCCTTGTCCCTTCTTGGATTTCTGCACTGCTCATCTCCAGCACATCTGCTGTCAGTAACGGGAAACCCTGACACTGAAACACACACAGGGTCGAGAACCAACCAAACCCAAACCATCAGTGCTAAAATGCGTGCCAAGCAGGGAAACAAGCAGCGACCCCCCTGCCCGCAGGGAACCTGGCTGTGAACTGTCACCAACTTGTTGCTTCAAGTCACACAGGCCACAAGGGGCTTCAGGAGAAGCTTGTGGGGGAAGTGGTCACAGCAATCGACGCCTCGCAGCCGTTCTCGTTCTGCTAGAGTAAGCGCCAGAGATACTTAACTGTCCTGCAGCTTAATGGAAGATAGCAGGTTTTCTTGTTTGAAAACCACAGGTTCCTGTCACCAAGAAGGGGTGAGGCCTTCCCACAGCCCTCTCCTTCGCACCTCAAACAAAACCAGCTCGCAGTTGTCCCCCTGCCCGGGACACCGGCTGGCAGACAGCGGGAAGCTGGACCGCTCAAGAGACCACGGGGGTTTTGTGTTTATTATGACACACCATCTCCAGCAGTTCCTGCAGAGAGAAGGCAGGGGCAGACCTGATACAGATGAGAAAAGATGCAAAGAGCAGAATTTCCCTTCCCCCCCACCCAACCCCAACCCTGCATTGCAGCTGCCTGTACAGAAGTTGGGCTACCCTACTGCCCTTCCCGGCCAGGGACTGCTCCTGGGATGAATTCTTGCCCTGGAGAAGGTAAACACCGAGGATATGATCCCTGTGGAGGGGAGACAGCTGCCCCAGCAGCCCCCCCTGCGCCCCCAGCACCCAGAGGTTTGTGCAAGGGGCACTGCAGAGCATGAGCACAAAGGACATGGTGATAAAACACCTTCTGGAGTTAAGTGCCTTCCCCAGCAGCCCCGGGTAGGAAGGGACAGGAGAGGATGACTACGGTACCCACCGTCGCCTCTCAACTACGCACTGGCACACTGAGCTGACACTTCTTGCCACAAAACCATACAGATGTCCCCCTGCTTGTCAAGCCCTGCTGGCCCGGCCCTTTGCAAGCCCACACGTGCTACTTGCCCGATGGTCGAGCGCAGCAGTGACTGGCAGCCACAGATTTTGGCCACAGATTTTGGGCAAGAATCCTGACTCTCTGATGAAAAGTTTTCAGCAACCACAATCAATCTCTTCCTCCCACTCTGTTATTCCCAGACAGCCAACTCAGATCGTATCTTCAAGTGCATTCAGTTGAAAGGAAACTCAGATACTATCTCCCCAAGTATTTAGAAGGCCTCAGAGATCATTTTTCCCCCTGTAATTACAAACATCGCAGCGGGGTAGAACCGCCATTTTCCTGGCTGCTGGCAGCAGGAGAAATTAGGATATAAACACCCACCAAGAAGTAGAGGACTCCAAATAAACTCTGAGGATGGCTTCACACATTAGACACTGCTTGCACCCTCTGAGCAAGCCCCGTCGTGAGGTGGGGTTGACAGACAGGGATCATCAGTGGTAGGAAATGGATCCTGCCTGGAGGAGAACAAACTGGAACCCACTGGGGCACGAAGGTGATGGGGAACAAGAGCCCGTGCTCTCCTCTAATAAAAAGACCAGAACCCAAACTAACCTGAACCAGGCTCAAACCCAAACATAATTAGTTTCCTCCAGGCCCCAATGAGGTTGAGAAGGTGAGAGTTAAAACTTCATGAAGGTTAAAGGAAAAACATGGGTGGGATGGGACAATTTTATAGAAGGCAGAGTTACCAAGGCAGCGCTTCTGGCTGAAGCAGCACTTCGTGACAGATAGCAGGATCCCGGGACGGCATTCAGGGAAACCATGACTCGCATTCCTCTCCAGGCATCTTCTCCTGGCTGTTACTGGAAAGGGCATATAGGCTAAATATACAGCTGTAGCAGGGCAGAGCAAGGGTCTGCCCGCCTAAGGGCATGCTGCTTAACCCGGCTTTGGCTTCATGTGGGTTTCCAGGGCACAGTCAGCCAGAGCCAGCCCCTCAAAACCCTACTTGCAACTCCTGGTTTTGTCTGGAAACAGAGTAAGAGTGTAAATATCCTTGTATTTAATTCTACCTTTCAGGGATCGTAAGCTAAAGCCAGTACCAAAATCCACAGGAAATTAAACCACAGAAGTTTAAAATAAACAAAGAAAGAAAGATGGGACTTTGAGCTCCTTCCGTAGAAATGCTATAAAAATGCATATTTTGAAGACAAACACATATATATACATGCATACCAACACTTCGCCAGTTCCCAAGACTTAGTGAAAAACCAGAACTCAAGGCACCAAGATAAAAATTGGCATTTCTGACTCTAGATTTCTCTTTTTGTCAGGGAAGCTTCGTCTCCTGCAGAATCTGTGCAAGGTTACTACTGCAGGGAAGGCAGTGGCGTTACAGACCGGCATTTCAGCAGGCACCATCCTGTGGGAGAGAGGAGATCTGGGCTGGGATAGGCGGCCAACGGAGACGAGACAGAAGCACCACTCTGAGAAATTTGGGCAATTTTAATTTGGGCAACAGTTATCTCGCTGGTTAGCGTACACGAGGCAACGAACCTGTCCCCGTGACGCCACGCACGGATTTGAGGGGCTGCTCGAAACGTGGGAGGTAGAAGATGTAGGAGCGGAGACAAACTCCCCATGGGCTCACTGTAGCAGAGCCTCTGGCGTTCACTCCAGTCTGGACTCTTTGGAAAAGATTTACAGGGGGTCCCAACTGGTTTTCACGTGGATTTGAAGGGACAACGCCGAGTTTCACATAGTTTTAAAACTATTGTGGATTTCTCTATGAAAATGCACGCCCTCGGGTATATATACACCAAGACCATCCCAGGCTGTCCCTGCCTTTCCCAGCTATACCAAGAGCCCAGGCTGTCTCAGCCACCTCCATTTGTGAAAGGCAGCAACAATGGTTTCTCAAACAGCAAAAAATAAACGATCTCTACCAAAGGCAGCCTAACGAGGTGTCTAGAGGACCCCTCAGCAGCTCTTGCCAGAAAGTACAGCTGAGGCACAACAGAGAAAGCACAGACCAGCAGGAAGCAAGAGACAAGGCATCATTTTTTTTTTTAAATGCAAGGACTACGAGGCATGGGAGCCCCATCTCGTATCCCTCAGTGGGCAGGGTTGCTCCCCTGCCAGCGCCAAAGGACATGTGCAAGAGCAGCTGGTGTGACAGGCACCACTGTGTGCCCTGTCCCCTGGTATCACTCACCATCCACCAGCTGTTCCGAGTCTCATTCACACCAGCTAACGACCTTTGATAGAAGTCACCCTCCTGGAAAGCGGGTTTCCATCAAAGCTGCTGCTTCAGAAACAGGTATAAATCACAGCACCATCCCTCTGCCCCGTGCTCCAAAGGGATAAAATCACCCCTGAGCCTCCAGCAGCACCTGAAATCTCAGCCTCAGAAAAGCAGTTCCTCCCTACCCTGCCCTGTTGTACTACCCAGAAGATGTTCTCTTCAGATGCAGCCATGAGCACTGAAACCAATGAGGCTAAAAAGATTTGCATCTCTTGCTTGATCTCTTAATTGAATTAAAGGCTGAACAAAAACCCTTATGAGGCTTCAGAGAACCCACACGGAAGAGAATCGACAAATATCCTCATCAGAAAGAAAGCTTCCACTGGACGTTTTGTCTTATTAAGTGCTAAAGAGTCCACACAAAAAGAGAAAGGCCCTGAGGGATGAACTCCCACGTCTAGTAAAGCAGGAAATCTCCCTCAAGTTCCTGCCAAGGTTTGGCTTTTGGAGCACATCACACCGGTCGCAGAGAGGTGAGTTTTAGTGTGTCCTGCTAGCCAAAGCTCTCCCACACCTACCTTCCTGCCTATTTTAAAACTTATCTTTCTAACAAAAAAAAAAAGTTATAAAGGTTTTTTATGTCAAATGAGCAAGCAGAAGCTACTAGAGGGGTGAAGGACAGACTGACAGGCAGGGCAGTCCTGCAAAACCCCTTCTTAGGAAACCTGATCGTGCTTCCAAAGCCTCTTGTGCATCAAACCCTTCCGAAGCTCCAGCTCCGGCAGTACTCCTGAGCCTGGCCAGAGGGCTTGTGACAGGACCCTTGCCCACGTTTTGGCCATGCAGTGCTAGAGCAAACTACTATTTTTCATCACCAGAACAGCATTCTGGCTGCTCCCTAGGAGAACCCCTAGGAGATGCCATCACAGCAGCCAACGGGCAAGCATCGCCTTTGCTAATGGTACTGAAGCAGGCAGCAAAGCACTGGAGAACCTCAGAACAAGCATCTGAGGCAGGTGTTCCTCCAGCACAAGGAACAAACAGCCCCAGGGCTGCAGGAACCAAATCCAAATCTGAACAACAACAAAAAAAAAAGGAAAAAAAGAAGAAAATCTTGATGAGGTTTTGTAGTTGGGAGTCGCCTGGAAATGCTGTTTGGCTGGACTGCTTTATGGAGAGGCAGCCACATTCCAAGGGTTTACAATCACCTTCTGGGTATTCCACAAAATTCCTCAGATAATGAAATATTACAAGCAGGTCCTTGAAAGCGTTTAAGCACCATAATTTCCTATGGGCTGATGTCACAGCACCAGGGCTTTGGCGCTAAAGCACGGGAAGCCGTGGAAGGCAAGGTTTAGGATCTCTCCCCTCCCTGCCAGGCACGGGGTCTGCTGCTGCCACCCAAGGGATGTAAAGGACACACAGCTGACACTAAGTGGAAGCACGGAACAAGGCGAGCAACCCCAACAAAAAGCCATTTTCAGCACTTTGCTTACGTGTGCAGCATCATTTATATTCTTCGTGGCAGCGTAACTAAGGGCGGGCACATTCTGTTTAGAAATATCCCGCTGTTACATGAGCTCCATCCACCACCCCACCCTACAGCTCCAAGCCAAGGCACAGAGATGACACTCCATGGAGTTGCTGAGCCCCTGTTTATTACTCAAGCTAGCAAGGCCACCGTAGGCTCTTCGTTTAAACATCTTTACCACCCAGAGATTTATGCAGAGCAGCCAGGGCATCAGCTGTGGACCTGCAACTTGTGATGTTTCTCATGAAAACTATCCTTGGCAGAGTAAGCATTCCATCTTTAACCAGCAAGCATAAAACGGGAAAGCTGCAGAACCAAGCAGCATTGCTCCCATGCCACAGAGGCAGAGGAAGCTTCTGAAGGAGGAATTAACTCCCTGAAGATCAGTAGCTTCCAGCTGGGCACCACACTTTCTTCATTTCTCCTGCAGAAATCCAAGAGATGCNGAGTAGGGCTGATGGTTGGACTTGATGATCCCAAGGGTCTCTTCCAACCTAAATGATTCTATAAACCAAGAAACCGATAATCTCTCCCTGCAGGTGCCCATTTTTATTAGGTGCCTGCCCCTCTTGCTGGAGACCAGTGAGCAAAGGGCCGGGCTGGTTCAGTAAAACCATCTGCTCTTTGCAATAACCTCTGGCCCGAGCCAGTCAACCTTTCTTTTGGGTAGTAAATCCAAAAGCAAGAGATATGTGAGAGCACGAGCTCACCACGGCAGAAGGATGGTGCGTGGCTGCACAGGTCCATCTGCTTCCCAACTGCTCTGGTGCAAGAAGATTGATTTAAATGAAAAAGCAAAGATGAGCCCATTAAAAGACAAGATGCTGACAGAGTCTGCGTGGCATTCCTGCCACATTAATTTCTCTGCATTGTCTTTCAGCTAAATTATCTTGTTTACCTTTTAATCCAGGAGAGATATCGAGGGGAGACCTCATCACTCTCTACAACTGCTTGAAAGGGCACTGTAGAGATATTGGTGCTGGTCTCTTCTCACGGGCAATGAGCGACAGGACAAGAGGGAATGGCTGCAAGCTGCAGCAGGGTAGGTTTAGGCTAGACATTAGGAAAAAATTTTTCACGGAGAGAGTGGTCAGTCAGTGGAATCAGCTGCCCAGGGAGGTGGTGGAGTCACCCTCCCTGACTGTGTTTAAGAGCAGATTAGATGTGGTGTTGAGAGATCTAGTGTAGGGGGGAACTTGTAGAGTAGGGCTGATGGTTGGACTTGATGATCCCAGGGGTCTCTTCCAACCTAAATGATTCTATGATTCTATGATTCTACCTGCACTGTATAATTAAAACATAACCCTCACTTGGTTTTGCCTTCATGGTTTCAGCCAGGAGCAGGGAAGGCTGGAGCTGCTCATCACAGGTCCACCAACACAGAGACAGCTTCAGCTTTTCTCCCTACCCTGCTCTGGTAGTGAGATATCAAGAGACAAGTTGAATTATTTCAACGTGAGACCATTCAGGCTACTTCATTCAGGATCTGGCCAACAAACCCTGACACACACAAAGCCAGCATGATCACCTGAACAAAACCCATTGCAGGGTACCCTCCCCACCACACCCAAGATGTCAAGGCGGTTTCAACGGCTGCTGGAAGCAACCTCCCTGCAGCAATTCCAACACAAGCACAGCCTACCATTGCCAGTGCCCAAATGCCACAAAGAAGAAAAGTCCAAGGGACTGGAAAAAAAACATTGCTTTCCAGAAAGCACGGTTCTAAGTCCATTTCTGACAAGTTCCAGCTCATTTTAATTCACATTAAAAATCTTTGTATGGCAGCAAGACACTTAATGCAAGTTTCTGGAGACCCCTGACTTTTCCTCCTGGAAACTCTGCCACCAGACAGGTTATTTAAAACTGGGACCTGGGTAAAGAAAGAACACAGGAGGGGAAAAAGGGGGAAGCAGAGAGATGGCGAGGACAAGACAAGTGCAACTGATGTTTTTCTTCCACAAGCAGCCACAGAGCCCACAGAGCTTAACACACTTGCAACAGTGAACTGGCACAGCAGTCTGCCATCAGCCCCCCAAAACTGGTCCAGAGTTTTTGCCACTGCAGAAAAGCGCAGCAATTTTTCGCTTCCTCGCAGGAAATCTCATCTTGCACAGGTCAGAGAGGCTGGAAACGAGACCTCCGTGCTTTTGAGGGAGCCAAAAAACCCAAGCTGCATTTCAAATAGCCTGAGCACAGGCTTCATGCCTCTGTTTTGACTTGCCATTGCAGGTTTTACACAGAGGAGGAAAGGCTGCAGCCTGCCTTCCCAGCACGCTGGAACTGTGTCCCAACACCTTCCCAGGTGACAGTCCAGGCGCTGAGAAGGGGCAGGGAAGAGAACTCGGAGCCGCACATGGGAGATGGCAACAGCAGTGCCATCCTCCTGACTCAAGTGAGCAGATTAAAACACGAATTTAAGTTGTAAAGAGAAAAATAAAAAGGAATAAGAAGATGGGAGAGATCCTGTGCCGGCGTCTTTCCCAGTGCAAAGTAACACGATGGAGCATGTGATGACCTACCTGCTCCCTCTCCAAGAATCCTAGGAATGGGGGCAAAGTCATCATAGCTCTGGTGTAAGCCCCAGGAAAAGATTCTGAGGCAACAAGGAGAACCTAACCAGGACTCAGCTGGGTTTTGTACCGGTTTGAGCCTCTCCAAGCCAGGCATCATCACTTCTTGCTTTGGACACCCAAAGCCCACCCTCCCCTTTGTGCCAGCATTTCTGAGCCACATTGGGCAAACTCAAGCGTTTGTAACCATAGAATCATCTAGGTTGGAAGGGACCTTTAAGATCATCTAGTCCAACCATCAACCTAACTCCAATAAAAAACCACCACTAACCCATGTCACTGAGCACTATGTCAACCTGTCTTTTAAATACCTCCAGGGCTGGTGCCCCAGCCTCTTCCCTGGGCAGCCTGTTCCAATGCTTAATAACTCTTGCAGTGTAAAAATTCTTTCCTAACATCCAATTTGAACCTCACCTGGCAACAGCAGTGCCTCTATGCCCATATTCTCATTACTTCAAGCTCTACCCCCATAGCCCCATCTTCTTTGCCTCGGACACCCAGCGCAGAGCCCAGCCTGAGGCACAGGCTGTGCTGACCCAGGGGAGAGAAACCCGTTTCCCAGCCCAACAACCACCCACCACAATCCAAAGTGTTCCTGAGAACATAACAGCAGGGAAACACATTTGTCCTTAATCGCTTCAAGCCTTTTCTTCTGAATCCAAGTTTCCCACACACACACCCCGGTTCAATCTTGCTTTGATTTTGCTCAGCACTCACCTGATCTTTATTACCAAGGTGATGCCCAAATCCCAGTAAGAGGGCATCCTGTTACTAGCACCCCACTGGCCTCTCCTCACTGCTCACACACAAAGTCCTACAGTGCTTCTTACAAAGCAAATCCAAAAGCCTCTCCAGAAAAACCCGATGGCTCGTTGCTATCAAACATCACAGGCGAACAGGAACAGATTAGCAAGAGCGTAAGGGCTGTATGAAGAGAGATGCTCAAACACCACAGGAGAAAAAAAAAACCCAATAATTTGGAGTGGCAGAGATGTCCTCAGAGCTCTGGAGGTGCGTATGGCCCGTTTCAGCCTGCCTTGGCTTCACAGCGCTGCTGCAGATGCAGAGGGAGAAAACAAACTGCTTATCACAGTATGGCCCATTCAGCCCCCAAAGCAGAGAAGCAATTCCAATCCCCAGGTGGCAAACTCAGCAATTAGGTACCCAAATACCTGCACCCAAGCTTCACTTACGTTTAGTTTACTTCATCAGTCATATAGTGCTTCCTTGGCTTACTGTCATCAAAAGCTTGTAGGTTCATGGAGGGCCTGGAAGGTCTCAGCTGAGATCAGGCTGGTCCCGCAGGACCTTGCCATGTTCGGAGGATGCAGAACAGCCTGGACGTGGGTAGGTGACATACAAGTCATTCAGCAGAGCCAGTTACAAACCCTGGTCACAACCACCACTTCCTCACCTGGAGGAGTGAGGTTTAAAGTTTAAAAATAATAAAAAAGCCCCGACCTAGTTACATTGCAGCCAGAGTTCATCTCCAGCTCCACAACAACCCGCTTCTGAAGAGCAACTCTGAACTGGTGCTTGAGCCTCTTCTGGGCTTAATGACGAGTTGTAGCGGAAAAATGTGGTTTTAGCAGTTCAGTCCACGCCTTATAAAGCGGAGAAGCTATGCCAAAAATAACCTGGTTTACTAGTTACAGTCACCAAGCACTCACTCAGCAGATCTCTGATCAAGGACCACATCACTGCCTGCACCACAGCATCTCCACCACCATCAGCTGGGTAGGAGAGGATGCCCCCCCTCAACACCATGAAGGTGTTTCACACAAAGGAGTTCGTGATTCTTTTAAAACCATAGATAGCCAGGACTCATTCGCCATCTCTCCCCCCTTAAAGGAAGCATTTTCTTCCAGCTCAGGCAAGGTCTCGAGTGCAGCTTTGCTGCCTTTTCAGCCTTTCTGCTGCACAGGCTGAAGTCCTCAGGCAGAGTTTTGTACCTGGCACTTCCCAGAGTCGTGTCCAACAACAGCTGGAGCGAGAAAGGTGCTCTAATGATGATGAATGATGCAGTTTGGAGACTTCTCAAATATAATTGGAAGTTCAGAGTTGATCTCCAAAGGCCTCCACTATCCTACTGCAGCAAAGGCCAGAGCAAACATAAACCAGGTTATAGAATTAAGCACCTTCCACCAAAAAAACCACCCCAAAACCCAACAAAAAACAATCAAAAGAAAAAAAAAAACTGAAAAAACAACCCAAAAAACCTTCAGGATAAAGCTTTTGATAATAGTGGTGCCTCCCACAGCAGGGCAGCATCAGAAGATAAATGGCTTCTCAATTATTCCTCAAGACCTTATGATAGCCGGGAACCTTGCTCATCCCAACACTGGATGATGTTGCTGCAGGTAACAAAAACAATACCTAAAACCTCAAGGCTGCAAATAATGAGTTAAAAAAGTCAGAATACTCGAGAATTAAAGTTGTCCACGTCACAGCAAGCACCACAGCTCATTCCTACTCTCCACCTTTCTTCCAACTTTTTATTCTCTCCCTTGGAGACAGAGAAGTCTTTCACCCTTCCACAGTCATCAGGATCCCAGTCCCAGGGCTGGTGGCAACACCTCCCCTCCCACTCCCAGGAACAATTCAGCCTCTCTGCCTGGGGCTGAAGGAGGACCTGTACAGGACAGGATCTTTGAAAACCTTCACTTGGCAGATCAAGTCTACAAAGCCCTGGCAAACGGGGAGCCTTTCAGACGCCTGTAACCTGATAAGATACATAAGATATGAGGTGTTTTTGCAGGGAGAGGAGATGGCACATCCCCTTGCAACCTGACTGCCAACCTTCCAGCCATTGTGCCCCACCAAGTACCTCTCAATGAAAGCACTTGGGTTCTGTTTGGTTTTTTAAATACTGACAGCTTAAAGCTTTTTTAAAGCTTTTTTTTTTTTTTAATCCTTTAACTCTTGGAAATGGCTGAACTTGAAACAAAACCTGAGGCCCAGAGACACAGCATGGGAAATTCCTCTGCTTGCAATTAAGTTCAAGAGTTAAAGGCAACTCCACCATCGGGAGTTAAAGGCAACTCCACCATCGGGAGTTAAAGGCAACTCCACCATCGGGAGTTAAAGGCAACTCCACCATCGAGAGTTAAAGGCAACTCCACCATCGAGAGTTAAAGGCAACTCCACCATCGAGAGTTAAAGGCAACTCCACCATCGAGAGTTAAAGGCAACTCCACCATCGAGAGTTAAAGGCAACTCCACCATCGAGAGTTAAAGGCAACTCCACCATCGAGAGTTAAAGGCAACTCCACCATCGAGAGTTAAAGGCAACTCCACCATCGAGAGTTAAAGGCAACTCCACCATCGAGAGTTAAAGGCAACTCCACCATCGAGAGTTAAAGGCAACTCCACCATCGAGAGTTAAAGGCAACTCCACCATCGAGAGTTAAAGGCAACTCCACCATCGAGAGTTAAAGGCAACTCCACCATCGAGAGTTAAAGGCAACTCCACCATCGAGAGTTAAAGGCAACTCCACCATCGAGAGTTAAAGGCAACTCCACCATCGAGAGTTAAAGGCAACTCCACCATCGAGAGTTAAAGGCAACTCCACCATCGAGAGTTAAAGGCAACTCCACCATCGAGAGTTAAAGGCAACTCCACCATCGAGAGTTAAAGGCAACTCCACCATCGAGAGTTAAAGGCAACTCCACCATCGAGAGTTAAAGGCAACTCCACCATCGAGAGTTAAAGGCAACTCCACCATCGAGAGTTAAAGGCAACTCCACCATCAGACAGTCTCTGCAGCAGGTAGCACCCAGACAGTCCCTGCTCCTCCCCACAGGCCTGGGAAGAAAAACTGCCACAGCAGCTAAAGCCCCACACCCAGGGTTTTAGATTGAATCCACTCCAAACGGGAACTCACTGGGGGAAGTCCTGCAACGGGGCGCACCGGCCAAAATCACTGCAACTGGGAGGCAACTTCTCAGGAACGCACGAAGGGCTGTGTTCCCTGGTTCCTGACGCTACGCCCTGCTCCATCCCCAGCCTCCTCTGGGTAATTCCACACGGAGGCAGCTCTGCTGGAACATTACTCACCAGCTGATCCACGTCCAGGCCGAGGGAGCGGAGAATGCTGTCCTCCAGCTGGGTCCACCGGCAAGGTGCTACCAGGATGCGGTTGGGTGGCAAGGCAAATGACACCCTCATTACCATCGCTACCCAAATTGCTGCCTTTGCTCCAGGAGCTAAACTACTTTAAAACCTGAAGGAGGCACCTCCCACCCTGTTTAGGCAAGGCGGTGCTGTCGGAGCAGAGGGTGAAAAGCACATTTTGCAGCTGCAAAAAAAGTTAGGTTTCCCCAGGTCTCTCTTATTCTGAGCCGAGGTACTGCCTGCTCCCTTCTTCTCACTCTTTTTCTTCCTCAGGAAAAGCTATTCATCTCTCATGCTGGTTTTCCACACACACACAAAAAAAACTAACCTGAAGAAAAACTTCTAAGGGATTTGGGGGCAGATATGAAGGCAAATCGCTGAGGTTGGATGGAGGTGGGTGCCCTGAAGCACTACAGACAACAGCGTTACCCAGACCAGCTGAAACAACCCAGCAAAACACCTGGCAAGTCATTTAAGGAAAGGTTTAATCACATCACCATCGAGTCTATGGCTTCTTCTGGGTTTTGTAGGGACCAGCGCATGGAACTGGAGTGGATCCGAAGCACCGGGACAGCTCGTGTTCTGGTACAGGCACATCAGCCGAAATGAAAGCTTAGGGGCTGGGAAAAACACCCATAATGTCATTTGTGACAGCAGGTTTGCTCTGCTTGTAACACACACTGCCAACACACCGGGAAAGCTGCTTAGAGATCGACAGATAAAAGCTTTTCGCCCATTCAGCCTGTTATTTCATGTAAATCAGGTTGTCCTGCTACCAAAAGGCACAGCCATATGTAGGTGCTCAAAAAGTACCCCCCAAAATATTATCAGAAGCAGCACTAAAAATCAAGTACTCCCATCGTGGCTGAATCCCTTCAATCCACCCCTTCCCCCAGAGGGGGTCCAGAAGGTCCCACTCCCCGTTCTGCAAGGGCAGTTCTGCAATCCCAAGCTGAGCCTCCTCACTTGGGAGGTGATCTCCCTCCAAATACCACCACCTTAAAAATAGGGTTTTGTCCACAGAAATAACTCCAGACTCCTCTGAGATATGAAGTCATGTTTTGAAAAGCAACAGAGCAGCAAATTCAATTAACTAATCGAGTCTTGCTTTCTAACTCAGGCACCGGGAGAGCAAGAGTTCCCAAAGCCCGTCCTTAAGATGTAACGTGTTATTTCCTAGGTCTGCTGCTGGGACCCTTCCAGCCTGATCTAAGAGGGTCTGCCTCCACCACCCCTGTTCTTCTAGCCTCCTGGAGTTCTGCATGGAGCAGTGCCATGCCCTAGGAAAAAAAAAAGTAATAAAAAACATGGAGAAAAAGGAGAAAACTACCCTGCTCTTATCTCCAACCTCAGTAAAGGCTGGAGGGGGTTGGAAAGGACACGCACAAACCAAGCCGGAGGCAAACAGTAGCTCTTTAGAGGAATAAACCACTCCTGCCGTGATTGATAAGTGCATCTGCCAGTCCCCACCTGCTGTTCACATTCCTGGCATTTCTTTCTGCAGCATTTTCTCCCCGAGAAGGGACCGGCTGCTTATCAACTGCTGCAGAGGAGATTTAAAGGAAGGGAAACGGGCCCCAGCTTAAGCAAAACGGAGGGATTTCAGGCCCCGAGCATGCCAAAGACACTTCTCTTGCATCAGGTCAGGGAACCTGCTGAAGGGGTTTATTCCAGGAGCCCTCGCAGGGCCAGAAGACTTATGGGTGCTAAGTGTTCCCCGTTGCTCGTTCCTGCCACCGTACCTCTATTACATTCCTGGCAGGTAAAGCAGAGGACTCCAGAAAGGTTCTCTTTCCCCTTCAGCTGCTCACACCACGGTAAATTTCTGCACTGGTCAACCACCCCCTAGAATAAAAGGGAGATAAGGGTGAAAACACACCAGCATCTCCAATGGGGCCAAGACCCACGGCTCAGCATGGATGGATGGACAGGACCGACAGACAGCCGGGAGGATGGCCATTCAGAGCAGCAACTGGTATTTCTGGGAGTAAAGGAGCAGAAGTGTAGTTCTGGTTTTCAAGCCCTGGACATGGGGCTTGAAGTTCCTCCTTTTCCCCAAGATAGTTTTAACAGGGCAAGAAGATGAAGGAAAATAAACCTGTGCCACCATAGCAGAGCCTGGAAGCAGAGGGGCGGAAGGCGAGCCTGCTCGCTGTCAGAAGAAGGAAAGAGCTGCTCCCAGGAGCACTCTTAAGAGCTCAGTGCCTTTAAGACCCTGACCTCTCTGTCAAACTAGATCAAAATTAGCTATTAGCATTGAATTTATTAGAGCACATACTGAAATCCCATCAGCTGGGCTGCCGCAGGGAGCCAAGACAACAGCAGGGTTTGTGGAGTTTGGGTGCCCCAGCGCCCACCTCAAAGCCATCTTCTCTCACCCAAGGATGAACACACCCAACCGCAAACAAGTCTGGGAGTTGGGGCTTCTCTGCCATCTTTGGGGGAGAAGGCAGCAGGAAATAAAGGCAGCTTTCCCCACGCCTGGAAGAAGAACAGAATGCAAACCACATTTTTGGGTTTTTTTTTTCCAGTTTCAGAGCAGGGGTGGTTATTTCCATGGCTGGGCTGTGCCGCTCCTGAAGGCAGAGACGGTGCCTTTAGGAACCAGGGTGGATGCGACACCGAAATGTGGCTTCCCCTGGACGCTACGCTCGGGGGGTTCAGAGCCCAGCCACGGGGGGCAAGCAGGATGCGCCCCCAAATGCCACGAGTGCCAACCAGCACTCACATCCCACCCCCCCACACCCCCCCAAACTTTGCAGAGCAGCTTCCTGACCAGTTTTTGAGGTCATTTCCCAAAAGCTCCCACGCTCGCTCTCACGAAGAAGCCAAAAGTTAGCAGCAGCGAAGGGAGGGGAGGGAAGGGGAGGGTGAGCCAGGTGTGAGCAGCATTTGATTAGCCGGCTAATGGGTGCAGCTGTCCTCCGGTTTTACGGCTCTTGGAGGAAATTTAAACAGGAACTTTCTATAAATTAACTGCCCATAAAATGAGCAGGCTTTCTCAACGCACCAGAAGGTCGGGAGAGGCCTGCGTGGCCCCCCCCGTTCCCAGGACGCAGCTAACAGCCTCCCCAGTTACCGTTTCTCCTTCCGAAAGCAGGAGAAGGTGGATTTAGCCCGTGCTAAAGCTCACCAAGCAATCAAAGTCATTCTCCCTTCACAGCAAAAACTAATAGTTTGTGTTTCCCCTAAAACCCCCAATGCAATCCAGATGTCCAAGTAGCCTTTGTCACAGAAAGCCAAACTACACAACAGCCTTGGAAAGACGGGCACGGCTTCCCTTGCCAAAGTCCTCGCAGGGCTGTTTGCTCTGTGGGAGCGACAAACACATTGATTTCAACTCCTTCCAGCCCAGGAAGCTGCAAGCAATAAGGTGGTTATAGACGCTGTGGCCAAGCCTTCTGGTTTCCTCTTCCCTCCAGAGGCCAGAGTGGCCTGTTAGGGGGATATCTCTGTTGATAAAAATGCACCTGACAGGTTCACCTGAGGGAACCAGGAGATGAGGATGGGAAAAGCCAGGGTGAAGCCAGCACAGCAAGTATGGGGAAGGAAAGAAAGCAAGCCAGTTGCTTAGGCTGCAATAAGGAGGACCGGCGGGTGGAGCGCTCAATTCCCTGCGGTCACCCTGGGCCATGGGAGGAGAACCCAAGGCAGCAAGGACTTTGGGAAGGGTCGTTTCACCAAGGGCTGGCTTGTCCCTGGAAAGGAGGAGCAAGTCATTCAGCTGAAGGATTGAATTCCTCCCATGGCACAAGGAGGACAAATCTGCAGCCACACCTGTCCCGGGATAAGGAATCCAGCCAGCTAGGCAAGGGGCACACAAACCCCCCCAGCCACCCAGCACCCTGCTCTGGGACTGCTGGGCAGGAGGAAAGGGTGTCCCGTGCTGGGGGACTCAGGGCAGAGCACCACCAACCCCCTCCACCACCACCGTCCCCCCCTCTCCAGCACATGGGGCTCTGCCCAGGGATGCAGCATGGCAGGGGAAAAGCTCTCTGAAAGATCCATGGAAACTTTTGGAAGAGTGGAAAACAGTTTGGAAAACATACACCGACCAGCCATACAACTCTTCCAGGGGTATTTTAAGCATTACTATGGTTGCATTCCAGTCCCCAAGGATATTTTCTATAAGTATTGTTTTGTTTCAAAACTCATTAGTCAAGTGCTTCAAGTTTTAGACCTGTAGGCTGCCAGCCAAACTTGCCTCCGACTTTTAAAACCGTGCCCCGTTTCCGAGGTTATAGCATAGGATTATCTTTAGGGGTGGATTTTCAGGTGCTTTTCTACAAACACATTTGTTATGTCTTGTAACAGTAAGCCTTGACCCATCCATCAAGCCCCAATCCTGTGGATTAACACATCGTTGTTCAACAGTGGTTTTATTTTCAAATCTAGGTGTCTAGAGGGGGTTTTATTTCCCCCTCTTTTTTTTTTTGTTTTACAGGCCAATAAGCAGTAATTCTGCATGCAAAGTAACTCTCTTCAGAACTAGGTATTTTTGTCATTGACAAAGCCGCAGCGCGTACGACTGGCAGCGATTTCTGGGAGCCCCCGTAGGAGCAGCGTGCGAGGCTGCCAGGACACAAGTACTGCACGTAACAAGCCAACTACACCGCAGACGTGCCAAAAGCTCCCCCAAAGGCACTTCTCCTCCAAAGACAAGGGCAAAGCGGTGGTGAAAATGGACCATCCTGCATCCTAACTCGTGTGCCCTGCCCACAAATAGGTGCGCTGCACCCATGCGCTGCAACCCCAACACAGTGATACCTTAACCCTCCCGCCTGACAGTCGATAAGGGAAAACCCAGACACAGTAGTTGTGGGGCTTTGGAAGGTCCAAAGCACTGGCAAACAGCAGGCTACAGGCTAAGGGCAGATCCTGCACCCCAACTCCAGCCCTCCAAGCTCCCATCCTGTCAGGGCTTCGGGCACTACAGATTCCAACGAAACCCAGCTTAACCTTCAGAGCATATATTTCCAGTGTTTTACAGTACACACATCTTAATATTTGCAAATAAATCCAGGCCTGCTTAATCCAAAAAACACACAGCTGTGGCCAGGCATGTGTTGTCTCTGGAGAACAGACCAGACACTCTGAGTCTGGTTGCCTTACTGAATTTTGAAAGCTAGATTGAAGTCAACCCAACAGATAACAACCAAGCTGAAATACCAACCATCACCACAAACCCTCCAGCAATTTGAGCTCTTGGTTATTCCTGAAAGGGGGAAAACACCCCCAAGGTACTACAGCCATCTTTACCAGCCCTGTGAAGAAGCTGGGGAGAAGGCTGGCCAGCTGGGTCAGGTTACCAGCTATATCAGGTTGAGGAATCTGTAACCGTTCAGCAGGAGCAGGTCTAGATGACCCCTCTATCTCCCTTCCCATCCTTACAGCTCAGGCTGTAAATTCTTCAGGGGCAGCTGCAAGCAGGAGGTTCCTTGTGGAACACTGCTGGTCATGGCTAGCTGGGACCTCTGCAAGGAGCCACGGTGGCAGTTCCAATGGCTCCAGGGTAAGGATGCTGGGTAGACCTAAAAACTGTGTAAAATATTAGCATGTTGTACCAGTATTTAGACCAGACCTAAGTAACTGCTTCACAGGGATCTGCAAGAGTCATTTGTCTTAGGGACATCTATCTTAGGTGTAGGGTGCCCAATGTGCCACATAATTGTTGAGGAGCTTCAGGGTGTGGGGACTTGCAAGGCCATGTATACCAAGACGATGTAGCAGTGATACAAGCACAAAAGGCTGAGATTGCCCAAATAACAGGAATAACCAATGTGGGCAGGGATGTAGCAGAGCTGAAACCCATGAGCAAAAAGCACTCAGGGGCTGTGATTTGGGAACCTGGGCAGAGAAAGGGAGGAAGGGAGGGAAGGAGGGAAGGAAGGAGGGGGGCAATGAGGAAAGGGGTCCAGAAATAAGGAAGAAAGGGGTGTAGTATAAAGAATGAAGGAGGGTCAATCTTCCTATGGTATGAGCAGGGGCACCTAGGGACAGCCATGATCCCCCTCATGTGCAGTCCAAAACCTCCCGGGATGCAGGAGAGCTCTCCTTGGACAACCTGCCAGACTCTCCACCCCATCCACACCCAAAAGACTGGCGGTGGGAGGGCAAACTGGGACGGATGCACGCCCTAACATGAAATGGCAGGGGGAAGGCGGGCGACAGACTTGGAATTGCGCAGTGGCGTGACTCGTTAAGATTGAGCACTCGTAATTGCAAGCTCCTGGAGTCGTAAGAGTGCAAAACACTCCAACTGTAAATGACTATCAGGGGTGTCTATCAGTGAAAGAAGCAAAAAACCTCAGAAACTCAACTGGTTTCTCAGCAGAGTGTTGGTTCATATTAAAAGCCGCAGTCCCTTGGAGGACGTCTCCAGCCTGCATTCCACAGGAGCTGGGGCAGAGCAGGGTCTCAGCTGGGATGCTCCAGCCCAGAGGTCTGGGTTAGGGGCTCTCTAACTATCTGGGTTCAGCAAAGGAGCTAGGCTAAGCCTGCGTGGGCAGAGGCAATCTGGGCTGCTTCTGTTACGTGTGTGTACAACGAAGAGGCTGTGACCCCACCACTGAAAACCATGCACGCCACCACCCCGGTGTGAACACACCATTGGCCACACTTTTAATAGCTTCTAATAATAAACCGGGATAAAGAGCTTAAAAGTTTGAAGTGCCTGGGTAAAGGACACCTGCAATTAAAGGGACACTCCTCAGCCACACCACGTCAGCAAGACCAGAGAGCCGTGGAGCTGGGGACAGGTCCTACCTCAGGTCCTCCTGCTCTTTAAGCAGGACTGACCTAAATCCTCCTGCATTCAGACTCCGGTGGCAGGAAGAAAATGAGCCAGTCTCATTAATTTCACCTCCTGCTGCCTGGTGAACTTCTCCAGAGCAAAAATAAGATTCAAAGCTATGCTGGTGACCTGGCAGCTCGACTCTTTGCTGGAGCAGGAGGCAGCAGATGACCTGCTGCAGCATCACTCACCTAATGGCCAGGCTCTGCTCTTGCTCCCCGGAGCTCCTCAAGTTATTCAGGTGGGGGCTTTTTTAAATCCAGTTAGGACACCCAGCAAGGCAGTTTATGCAACAGAAGGACGTGAAGTCCATCATCAGCTGGTGGCTCAGCAAAGCCTCCCCCGACCTGCAGGAGACCCCAAGACCAACAACATCAACAGCTCCTCCCTGCACCTTCCTCGGAGCCAAGTACACCGAGGTACCCGATTTTCCTGTGATTTCCAGAGTTCAAGTTTATTTTTTTTAACCTGACAGTAACAGTAGAAGACTATTAAAAAACCCCACACTGGCCTGAGCGGCTCCAGAGTCTAAAATAAACATGCCAAGCCCTATTTGTGACGGAGTAAAAATAGCTTGTTTCTCATCCCTTCCCAGGACCTCTGCCTCGTACACAAAAGCTTCACAGGTTAACTATAAAAGTACCAGACGTGGAAGGAATGCCTTGATTTGAGCTGTGTGCCATTTGGAGGAGCTCAGAAACTCACCTCGGCCCCGCAGCGAAGGGACGCAGCCTCAAAGCTCATCTCCCGCCCAGGGCTAAAGGCCAGGCACTGCCAATTCCTTTAAATAGAAACTACTGTCCTTTGGAAAAAAAAAAAGTCACTGGAATTACATCTTGTGCTCTTTCTTGGCTGGATACTTTTTGAATGACACTTATTCCAAAGAGCATTAACTATAAAAATCTAGTGCAGAGCTGTGCTAAAGCCGGGATGGGCTCCCCAGGAAGCGGAGCGAGTACAATCAGCGCCGGCATCACAAGGAGAAGAGAGGTTGCGGCTGGTCTGGCTCACCCTAAGAAACATCTCCTCATGGCAAGGTCTGCTAAATTACCTTCTTTTCCTGGGCCTGAACGCATCTCACCTGGCATCTGCAATGGAGAGAAGAGAGGAGGAGAAGAAGAGAGGAGGAGAAGAAGAAGAAAAGAAAACAAGACCTAGGAGAGGAGCACTGCAGGAAAGCCATCACGATGCTGAGCTTTTAATCATTACATCATTTCTAATGACAGACCAGCTGGACCCACAAACGAGCCCCAACCTATTTATGACTCGGGCTTTAAAAAGGGACTGGAGGAGAACCTGCCGCGCATCTGAAACCTGCCGGTATTTATACAGGCACTGAAAGGCGTGCCAGGCAAAATGCCAAATGTACACGTCCTCAGCCCCACGGGCAAAGCTCACAGGAGCCACCAGCCCCAGGAGCCTTCCCAGAAATGGCCAGCAGCTGGTCCCAGAGGGACGGGACGGTCCCAGGCTGCCGGCACATCTCCCTACAAGGCAGTCCCAACAGCAGCACATACAGCCGTCCATCCGCTGCCGCTCTCTCCTGCCTCACCGCAGCCCGAGAGCGCTCACCAGGCTTGATCCTCTCCCCCAAAAGGGGGTTTTGTGGCACCCCCAGAGCCTACCTCTGCCAATACACCCACTGACAAACATCACGCTCCAGCCATTAAAATTCATCTCCCGAAACCCGGGCTCAAACTGAGGTGCCATAAATTAAGCAGCGATTTGGGGCTTTGGGCGAGAGGCGGCTGCATCTCAGAAGAGCTCTTAGCACAGCCACGCTCATTTTAAGTGACAGGGACAAGAAAAACAAATTTGCTTGCTAAATAAACATTTAGCTTAGCTGGTCATACTGAAAAGCTCAACATTTATATTTTAGATGACGTTCTTAAACCTCCCTGCACCACATTTAAGGCTACCATCTAAGGGAGACGTCCCTAAAGTTTCCTTCACTTTTGATTAAAGCGAATCTTGAGGCAGACCTCAAGAGATGGGAAACCCATAGTCTTCCCCCCAGCTATTTCTTCCCGTTATTAAGCACCCTAGCAAATAAATGGGGGAAAAAAGCACACCTTTTCCAGGTTTTGTCTGGCCTCCTCCTCCTGTTGTTATGGGCAGGCTTTCATCATTTATGGTCAAAACTGTCTGAGAGAGCAAGGAGAGCGATCTGGCACTTTCCAGCTCTCTCATCCCACCTGCCTACACACTACCACTGAAGAGTCACCTCACCAGATGCTTCAAGGTAAAAATCACAGCTTGTCTTATCTACGTTATTATTTTGTGTTAGCTGTTACATAAATACCGCTGCTCTTAAAGGAGGTTTATCTCCACTCCTCTGCTCTCCTCACCTGCTGCCTCTTCCCATTCTTTTAGCTTATTCTGAAAGGGCAGGACTCTCAGAAACACATCTTCTCTTTATCTGGTAAGCACTGGTGTAGCAGCCCAGCCACCAAATAATCTCATCCTGTATCCAGCACAACCCAGGATTTTAGCTTGTACTTCCCCCCCACACCCCAGCTCTGATGCAAACATTACAGCCACATTCCTGTCCCTGACGCAAGGTGATGCAGTGCATCAGGCTTCCTTCCTACTCCCTACACTTTTCCTCCTATTCAACAGCCCACAAAGATCTCAAGAGATCAGGCAACGTGGGACCCATGAGGAGCACGTGCTCTCCCACGGTGGCCAAGACTTGGAAACTCAATGTTCTTGTAGAGAAAGGAATGGCTGTGCCTTCTTCCTTACTCATCCTCCCAGGGCGGATGTGCCTTGACCTGCTTGAAGACCCCACCACCAGCAGCACCATGACCAACTTCGTGGTCCTCTTAAAAGCTTGTGTTAGTTCCAGAGGAAGCATTTCCACCCCTCCATCGCAGTCCTCTCCCCCTCATTGTGCTGGTACCAGCGTTACAGCCACATGGAGAAGGGATTGGGGAACTGACACACGTTAAAGAAACCCATCGAGAGACAATGGAGAGGCCAGTTTCCATCTGGCTTAGCTTCCTGGTGGGATGCGGAGTCTGCAAGCCCACTTCTCTTCTCTCTAGCACCAGCATGGGTCAAAGGCAGGACCTCTTCTGCCAGCACCACCAGCTCAAACCAACTGAGAAGTCAGCTACGCTAAGTTTGGACCCTGTGAAAATCCACGCCGGGTAAGAGCATGGCACAAAGTTGCCAAAGAAAACCCAAACAATTCCAAAAGATAAAGGGAAAAAGAAATTAAACTGGTTTCAGCTGGACATCTCCCGTTCATTTCCCACTATTGTCCTAACCGGCATCTGAGTAGCACATACTGACAGCAAGGGCCACCTCCCACAGCCAGCTGCATCCTGGTAGCAGGCACCGCAGTTCCCTTACAGCACAACGTCTCCGACTGGATCTATTCCACATTAACAGTCCACTCCAGCACTTCTGGGCAAACTGCAGCAAGCAGGCGAGTAACCTGAAGCAGGTTGCTTTTCAGACACCAAGCCACTTTTTAAAAGACATCTAAAAATACATTAAATGCTTTTCTCATGTGACTTTTCTATGCAAGGGACTGCTCCGCAGCCTGCCAAGAGCAAACGGAACGAGACGCTGCTGCAAGACCTCTTCCCTGCAAGAACGGCCTCCTCATCAACTTGGTTTGAGTCCAGGAGACCAGCCTGAGGTAAAAACCTGGAGGAAGAACCCAGTCTGCTCAGCAGCATCAGCTGCTGCTGTAGCCCCTTTTTCCCCCCCACAAAGGGCTGTGCTTCCATTCAGGATCACCACCCACGTGGGGAGCAGAGAGGTTTCCCATTGTTTCTGCTCCAGAAGGATCTTTAACGAGTTACACACAAAAAAAGTTCAAAAAAGCTCCCTCCCAGCCAAGCCTGAAGAAAAATAACTCCCCAGCTGTGCTGGCACAGGTAATTCCTTTCCACTGAGGAGGGGACGAGGTGAACAGGACAACTGTTTGCCTTTAAAAGTGCTCTGCAAATCAGCTCACTTGGCTGCTCCCACAAAGCCCAAGCAGGAGGACACCAGGCTTCCTATCTCCTTAGAGCAGATTTACACCACCAGGTTTCCCACCAAGACCTTTCCTCCACTCCCAGTGGGGAGCGGGCAGCTTCCCCACTCTCTTGACATGTGCTTGCAAGCTCCTGTACCTGCCTTGAACCCACCAGAGCAGACACTGACAGGCTGGGAAATGAAAGGTGTCTGCTCCTGGATCAGTCCTGGCTGCAGAGCTGAGCCATCTGCTTCTACTGATACCGAGAGTGGCTTTCCCTCACTCCAAACCCAGACATCTAGCCCAGTGCCAAGGCAGCTCCCAGCTTCAGCTGACCTTTTCCAGTTGGCACAGCCTACGACTGCTGGTCCCAAACAGAGCTTAAGAGTCAACTGCACAGAATTCCCTAAGAAGCATCATCTTAAGTCGCTGCTTAAAGAAGAATCCCACCCCACCCCTGAATACTTGTACAGGGAGTTGGCTTAGCCAGCTTGAATTCCCATATATGACCAGAAAAATGGGACTTCCAGCACATGAAGCACTCTTCTCCAGGCTCTCAGCTGGAGTGACCAAGCCACACACTGCACCAGTCCAAAAGACACTCACAGGGAAGAGGTCTGCACCCAACCTCGCTCTCTGGGACCTCCCTCAGGCTGGTGGTAGATTGATTTTCCAGCAGGATACAAGCTGACCAACTCACCACAACACAGGTATGTGCAGCCAAGGCACAAAGGGCAGAACTGCCCCTGTTTGCAGGTCTTAACTTTGGGAAGAATCAAATCCTACACCTCACCGTCTCCTCTGTTCTCTGCCTTTCTCTGTGGAGCAGGGGAGAAGCTGCCTCGAACCATCTCCTGGAGCATCGTTCCAAGGCAAGGGTTTGCACCCAGCATCGGAACAGACTATAAGAAATCCATAAAAGGTGTGAAAAAGGCTTACCTGAAGTCAGCAGGATTAAGCTCGCCATACAAAGCTACACATCTCCAGGGGAAGCTCTAGGAGCCTGCAATTCAGTGAAGAGAAAAGGGCCAGAGAGCAGGATGGGATCCCACTGGAGCAAAGCGCACAGTGCCAGGATGCTGCACAGAGGTCTGGAGGAAACAGCTTCTTCCTGTGACGGCAGGACAGCACCACAACCCCACTCCCCAGGGACGGCCATGGCCAACTGCCAGACCCAGCTGAGCTCACAGACACATCCAGCTCGTGGACCAAACCCTACCTGTGCCAGCAGCTCCCGGCTCTAAACCCACCGCAGCTGGAGAGGAGCGGTTGCACTGTTTCCACTCAACCCAAGGACAAGAACCTTTTGGGAGCACAGCACGGGCTTTGGCGGAGCAGCACAGAACCCAAGGTGGCAGAGAGCAAGAAGAGGAAGGTTGGGATTCCAGTTTTCAGGAATAAAGGGCGTGCAGCACTACGGTACCAGCGCTGGGACGTTGGTTGGAGGGGAGGGCGGCGACTGAACCACATCACAGGTCTGGAGCACCAACTTCTAGACTCGTCCACCTCTGATGAAGGCTTTCAAGCAAACCTTCTCACGCCCACGTCAGCCACGTTCAGCAGGCAGAACCCCACACAACTCTTATCACCATTACCACAGAGGAACACCTCTGCCTTCTCAGTGCTTCAAGTCCCCAAGTATACAATTTACCCTCTTTGCCAGTAGCAAACAAAGCCCTTTTTTGCTTCAATTACAAAGTTTTCACAAGGCTATAAAGCCGCCTTCTTATATTTTTTTCTTACAAACACTTTACTACCAAGGGCTCCTGGGGTTTTACATGCAGTACCGTTACAACACGTTGCTTTAGCTTCCTCTGTGCCTTTTCTGAAAGGGATTTGTTATTTATTCTCAGCAATTGTTATTCTCAGAAGATCAAACTTCTTACCTCCCTAAAGGCTGACCCCTGATATTCAAACACAATTTTATTCGAAGGTGTGAGATAGTGTTTTCTGAAAGAGCAACCGGCAAAAGGCTGCTGGCACATGGATAAACATAAAGCCCCAGCTTTACAAACACTGCTGGAAGCACAAAATTCCCCAGGCACAGGACCATGAAGCCTTCCAGTATCTGAAGGGAGCTACAGGAGAGCTGGGGAGGGACTCCTTGTCAGGGACTGTAGTGACGGGACAGGGGTAACAGCTTTAAACTGGAAGATGAGAAATGTAGATTAGACACTAGAAAAATTCTTTCTGTGAGTGTGGTGAGGCACTGGAACAGGGAAGTTGTGGAAGCCTCATCCCTGGAAGTGTTCCAGGCCAGGCTGGATGCAGCTTTGAGCAACCTGGTCTGGTGGGAGGTGTCCATGCCCAGGGGTTGGAACTCGATGATCTTTAAGGTCCCTTCCAACTCTACCCATTCTATGATTTCACATTGTGGCCAAACAACTCACTCTGGGGAAGCGAAGTGATACTGTGCAAAAGCTTACAGCGCCGTGGCACAGGCCTGTACGTTAGATCACCCGAGATCATTAACCAAATCACCTCTGTATTACTGTCACCAACAAAAACGTTAGTGCCCAGCCTGAAAAACACCTGATCTCACCCGGATGCTAATTAAAAACAAACATTTACTGCCTTGATGCTTTACTCCACGCAGGGGTGGACAGGTCTGCGTTGGGAGCACGCCCCAAAGCTCGCAGGACCCCTTACGCACCCGCACGCTCGGCGTATCCTGCACACAAACACTACCAGGGCAGGAGCCTGACACAACCAAGGATCCAAATCCTCTGTGCCCGTTAAGTTCAGCTGCTGCCAGCTGCCACTTCCCAAGGCGTCTTGAAGCCTGCACTGCCGTGCGGCGTGTAGGGAGTGCTGGGAATTCCTGGGAGCAGACAGGCAAGGGGTTTTTTGAATATTAGGAAAAATGTTAGAGGAAGGTTCTGCCTTTGAACTGGGGCAGTCCCACCCTCGGCTCCAGCCAGTCTTTATCCTGCGTCTGTCAAGGCAGGAGTCTAATTTTTAGAGGAACAGAGACACAGCTACACTGACTCTGTGTATCCTCCCAACAGGATTCTGCAAAGTTTAATTCAGAGAAGGTTTGAGAATAATCACCTTTCACTCTCTAATGCGAGGCCTCGGGCACTATCATAAAAATTCCACTGGAAATATTTCCTTTGGGGTGGGAAAACACCATGCATGGTCTGTCATGCAGGAATCAGCTCCTACAGCACAGAGAGCTCAGACACTCCACCGATATCAAGACCTAACTAGAAAGCCTAAAAGACACAAACGGGGAACCATGGTGGCCTCGAGTATTTGTATCTCTACAATCACAATGCCCAAACCACCATGCTGGATTTTTCCACTGGCATCAATCACAGAATCTCAGGGATTGGAAGGGACCTTGAAAGATAACCCAGTCCAATCCCCCTGCCAGAGCAGGAACACCTAGAGCAGATCACCCAGGAATGCCTCCAGGCGAGTTTTGAATGTCTCCAGAGAAGGAGATTCCACAACCTCCCTGAGCAGCCCCTTCCAGTGTTCCCTCACCCTCACTGTGAAGAAGTTTTTCCTCATATTTAACTGGAATCTCCTCTGTTCCAGCTTGCATCCATTACCCCTTGTCCTATCATTGGGTGTCACTGAGAAGAGCCTGGCTCCATCCTCCTGACACTCACCCTTTACATATTTATAAACGTTAATAAGGTCACTCCTCAGTCTCCTCTTCTCCAAGCTGAAGAGACCCAGCTCCCTCAGCCAACTCCCTCAAATTCTGTATTTGCAGACGACCATTTTACTAGAGAAGAACCTCTTACTTTGGGGCAAGCAAAGTACTTGCCCTCGGAGAAAGCAGGTGAAGAGGAAAGGTCTTTTCCTTAAGAGGAAGAAGCCCCAAAGCGTTCAGTATCAGTGCAGACTCATCTCTTTTTCCACCTCCTGGCTCCAAGCACCTCTGGCCACCCACCCAGAAGCCCACACCTGCATAAGACCTTCCTGTAGGAGTCTCAGGAGCCACAACGCAAAATTAACCAAGCTCACCTTACGTTTCTTCACCATTATTTCAGCCATATTTAGAGACAGTCTGATGGCTGTAGAGGAAACCCTCAGCTAGAGAGTGGTACTGAAGGGCTGCTTTAGAGAGTAAGTTTCCCAGGAGAGGCACAGAAGCTGTACTGGGAAAACTCAGCCAACTCTTCCCATTCTGATTAAAGTGGTATCTGAACAGCATCCTGGACTGCTGAGTAACTGAGCACTAGAGACAAGGATCATTTTTATCAACCACTCTCAGTCCCTCTGCCCTGTAACCGAAAAGCCCCAAAGAAGCCACACACGTAAAAGGAAATCCTTCTAGGGCTTCACGGGAGCTCTGGGAAGATATGCGTTTTCCCAAAGAGCCTGGAAGAGTCTACCCGGGGTCTGACCTCGCAGGAGAAAAGAGGGAGTAAGTCTCAGCAACAAGCAGTGCCACCCTAGCAAGGGACAGAACAGACGGCCCCCAGGTCGTGATCTGAAGTTGTGGCAGCAGCACGAGGCTTTCACATCACTTGTCACAATCCAACCCCGGGGTGGGAGACTGCTGGTTCAGACTCCGGCCCAGCCTCTTCTTACTCCCGCTCATCCAAAATCAATCCCCAGCCTTTGGGATCGATACAAAGCTATCGGCATCTGCTTCTGGAAACTCTCATCAAAATTACCAGGTGCTAATCCCCACCCTTAAGGAACGCACTTCACAGAAGATCAAGCTTTCTGAAGTCTAAACGTACAATCTAGTTCAAAAGGCAGGAGAGACCCAGGGTGAATTTGTGGCCCACATGGGCTCAGCGCTGGCGTGACCTGTAACCATGCTGGAGTAAGCTGAAACCTCTCCCATAATCACTTTTTCGGCCCCTGAGGAGGGAGGGGAGGAATGCTGCCCGTCAGGTCCTTGCTGAGGAGCATTTGCAAAATCAAGTATTGCAGAGAGAGGCTTCTAAGCCAGTGTGTTGGAAAACTCTGAGGAGACGGGATCTAAAGTATTTCTGAAGCCGCCCATATCACCCTCTATGATTGAGCCCTGCTGAGGAAGCGCAGCAGAACATACACACAATACCTTTATTTGAGGTTCCAATGATGACAAATGCCAGGGCTGAGCACTGCGGTGAGACCACAACACACAGGGGAGAACGGAGGACTCGTCAGCGGAAACCTTCATTTAAATATCTCTTTGCAGGTCAGGCTAGGAGCCTTTTTTTATTTCCTAAAGAAAAACCCAAAACTAAGCTGAATGCTGTCCACCTGCGGGGCTGGGGCAAGTTCTACCACTGCTTCCAAGCCTCATCCCTCTGCATGCGAAGGTCTGACAGAGAGAATGTACTTTGAATCCCATCAGGAATTACTCTGCAGGCCTAGAGGGTACCTCCAGGCCAGTGAAACCAGGGGAGACAACTCAACCCCGAGGAAGAAGATATCTGTCATAGCTAAGAGCACCATCCCAAGGGACAGCTTTGCTGATACAACAGCTCCCTGCCTCCCAGGATAGTCTGACTCCCCTCCTACCCGCTCTGCTAAGCCAGTGGAGAAAGGGTCCAGCTGACAAAAATAAAAGGACAATTTTATACCAACTTAGCAGGATCAGTGCATCAGCTCAGCACCTCAGCTGGCATGTGGGAGGAGGCAGGAGGGCACAGTTAAAAGCAGGGAGAGAGAAGGGCCCTTTTAAGAGCATCAAGCCACGAAGCTGGCTGAGGCAACTGCTCGTCCTGAGCTAACCCACCGCTCGCCAGCACAGAGACCATGCTCACCTCTCCCTCCTCCTCCAGGCTGGGCTTCAAGTTCTCTACACCAGTGCTGACAAGCTCCTTCTGGCTGGGGCATTCACAAGCTCCTTCCATGGACAATTCAGGCTACTACTTTGCAGAAAGTTAACCCAGGGAAAAAAGAGATTAGCTCAGCAAGAAGTCTGCAAACACCATGACTGTGTGTCTGGAGGTTGGAATTCTCTCCAACAGCAACGAGCCTCACAACAGCTCAGTTGTCCCACGCACTTCACCCGCTGCTGCTTGCTGCCCCGGAATGGCCATGGTAGCATCACCATCAGGACTGACTTGGCCCGACAGTGACACAGCTCATGGGGCCACCCAACAGAATTACAGAATGGCAGGGGCTGGAAGGGACCTTTTGGAGATCATCTAGTCCAACCCCCTGCTAAAGCTGGGTCACCCACAGCAGGTGACAGGAATGCATCCAGGCGGGTTTGGAATATCTCCAGAGAAGGAGACTCCACACCCTCTCTGGCCAGCCTGTTCCAGGGCTCTGGCACTCTCACAGTAAAGAAGCTTCCTGTGTTCTAGTTTGTGCCTACTGCCTCTTGCCCTGTCACTGAGCACCACTGAAAAAAGTCTGGTCCCCTTCCCCTTGACCCCCACCTTTAGATGTTTATAAGCATTGATGAGATCCCCCTCTCAATCTTCTCCAGGATAAATAGACCCAAGGTCTCTCAGCCTTTCTTCATATGGGAGGTGCTCCATTCCCTTCATTAAGGTTTGGGGGAGCCATTGTGAGCTCTTTGCAGTTAGACATATGCAAGGGACGCTGTAAGGAGCTGTGAGAGCAAATAGCAGCCCAGTGACCCCCTCCAGGCTCTCAGTGGGTCCCAGAACATTGCCCAGGGACGGGACCCTGGATATGGAACTGCTGCAAGGCTGTGTTGCTGCTGCTATTAGCAGAGATTTTTGGGGGAATTTCCTAGTGTGCATCAACCTGGCTCCCAAAAACCAGCACTGTCCAGCCGAGGTGACCTTGAGCACAACATGGCATTCAGGAAAACAGGGTGCATTCCTAGGGTGCCTCACATCGCTCGCACCCCAGCTAATAACTGGGGCAGAAGCTACCATCAGGCAAGAAGCTTCAGGCTGTGGTTTCAAGACACATCTGCCCATCTGAGCAAGTCACCGTCGACAGAAGAGGGAGGCCCCCATTGCCTCCCCACACCCCAAACATAACCATGCCACTCACCTTGCCTCCTCCTCCTCAGACACCCAGAATAGCTCACAAACCGCACACAAAATCTTTCTGCTGCTCCCCAGGCGATCAGCTTACGGGCCCAGCAAGTCCCTGGGCTTGCCTGGCTAGGGGACTTCAACCATCTCCTTGGGACAGCGTTGTACCAGCAGATCAGCTTCGAGGCTCACAAAAAGCGCAACGACAAAAGCAGCAGCAACATTGAATATATTCAACTATCTTTCCTGCTGGCCAGCTAAAATTTTATCCCAGAAAAGCTGAACCAGAGACCAGAGTTTAAGCCAAGAGAACAGCACAGGGAGACACAAGGACAGAAAAAGGCACTAGACCAGGAAGCACACCTACCCAGTGTATTCACGCAGGTTAACACATTAACTTTCTGTCCAGCAGCAGCTTAGTGGGTTGCTCAAACTCATTCAGTCTCACAAAACAAGCCCTAAAGGCACAGGTTCTTTGGGTTTATCTTTTATATTTTCACAGCTTAAACACGGTCACAGTCCTCTGCAAATCGGGTTTAAGGTACAGAGCTCTCCAGACTGCACAAACATCCTAAGAACAAACATTTTCAGCATACCAAGGGCTCAGATACGTTAGGTCAACCCAACTCTGTTTATTTGTATTTCACCCAAATCGCTGCCGAAGTACTTGGAGCTGAAGGAGCAACAGACTCCCACTGATTCTGCAAGAGACCAGAAGTAATTGGTAGACAGTCTAGAAGGGCGACAAAGAATGCCAGAGGCATTTATTTACATGACCCCTGCTTGCCCAAGAATTCAGAGTTTGCATTTTCCTCAATCATTACTAGAATCAAATCCTCTGTACCCTTCCTCAGCTAACAGGAGGAACGCCACAAACGGCCCCAAATCCTCCTCGCAACACAACTTTTCCTGTTGCCGAAAAGAGACAGATGGTTTTACTGCTGTCAGCTGGAGTTCCTCGCCAGGCTGGCACAGCACCCTGGTGCCTCTCCCAGGACAATCTCTCTTGTTATCTGTCCAAGGGACATGGAAAAGGCAAGGAGACAGCATTCCTGCTGTTGAACACCACCACCTCCGCCAGGGCCGAATCATCGCACCTCCTCTGCTAGCCTGACACCATGTTGCACCTCACACCTGTGCCGTGGACACTAAAGCCCTCTCCTCCGTCAGACCCGAGCGGGGAACACTGTATTTTCATGCAAAACACTTCTTGGGCTGGTCGGCTGGCAGGTTCTCACAAGCCAGGATGCAGCAGCGTTCCCACCGACGCTGCCGGAGCGGAGCTCCGCCAACAAGAGACGGGGGAGAATTCCTCCCGAGCAGCCGGCTGTGGAAGGCGAGTTACAGTCAGAACTTTGAGGTGGTTCTGACCAGGCGCTTTACCCCTGAAGCCTGCCAGCGGTCTCAACTCTACCTGTCACGTCTTCCCCTTCATTCCTCACAGCAGCCCAGCCCAGCGCACGGGGCAGTGAGAAACGAGAGGAGAAAGAAGCGGACAAGCAGCACTCAGTGACCACCAGCCATTTCTAAAAGCAGAGAGGCGCTCAGGGTTAACAAACCCCATACAAAAACCCACTGGTAAAAAGCAAGGTGCAGAGCACCACTATCAGCCCCACGGCTTTTGCCAATTCTCCAGGCCTAAGTATCAGCAATTAAGCAGAATTTACGACTCAGTTTACCCAGTGCTGAAAGAAAACAGGTATTTCTAAGCTAGTACACGCCACCAACATCTTCCAGTTACTCAAGAATCTGCGCCGGCTCCCCAAGAAGTGAGAGCAAACTCCTGCAGCAAGAAGACGGCATGACCTGGAATCAGCCAGGCTTTGCTGATTACTCCTCTGAGTAAACAGTGGTGTTCCCAGCACTTCAGCCTGCTCTCAAGCTTCTGCCGTTGGCATACTACCCTATATTTAGGAGAGAAGAGTGCAATGACAAGCGCTGGGAAGAATGAATAAGTGGTTTGGGATGCTCGGAATAGCGGCAGAGACTGCACGAAGAAACCTTTGCTGAATTAGAAACTTCTTAAAGCCAGGAAAGGAATCTGTAAAGCTAAAAATGGGAAGAGACAACATTCCATACAGAGAGTTAAGTAATAACTTCGTCAAGGACAGTATTCCCAGGGCATGAGATGCTAGCAGGCCATCCTGTAACAGCAGTGGGCTGCTGAAAGAAGCCCCTACCTGGAGGGGCTGGAAGAAGATAGACAAATAATTGATATTTTTATATAAAAAGAAGATTTTTAGTCTCATTTTGGACCAGTGAGCGATGTCAGTACCATTTTCCCAAGCCTATCAGCCCAAAGCTCCAGGGACCAAGGGAGACACAGCACCTCAGGGAGTGACTGCGCTCTGCCACCCAACTCCCTTCGTCCCCCTGCCCGCGCTCTCCCAGTCCCACCAGCAGCAGAGACCAGGGCAAGCTCTAAAAGCGACACCCGGGGAGGTGACAACCTGCAAACCTGGGGCAGAACTTGCTAAATTCATACCCGCTGGCTCGCTGGGCGCCGGAGACACAGAGGAGCCGCTCCGCAGCCTGTTGCTTCTGAGGAGCCCGAGAGGCCACACAGAATATTCTGCTTTTATGCCTTTTTTTATTTTGTAACGCAGCAGAACGTATTTACTTGCGTTTAGTCACCCGCACCGCTGACCGGGGATGAAAGTTGAACTGTGGGTCCGTTATGCCCGGAACAGCTTCTGCTCTTAGTCACGCTGGCGGAGCCCAGACCCACGGTCAGCCTGTCCCCCCCATACCCTCTCCCCATCCCGGAGCCGAGGGGTTGCCCTTCCACCCTCAGCCGGGACAGCGAGGCCCGGGAGAGGCACCTGGAAATTCACCTGCGCTCCTTCCACGGAGCCCAGCCAGGCTCGGGGAGCAGGGAGAGCTGCCGCCGCCGCACATCCCGCCGGGCCGAACCCGGGACCCTCCCCGCAACCGGCTCCGGCACCCACCACCGAGCAAACGCGGCACATCCCGGGACCGGCTGCCCCCACCTGGGCCGCTCCCGCTAGCAGCCGCACCGAAGCGCCCCATGCCTCGCCCGGTTACAGCCCAACCCGGCCCAGCCGCCCTGTACC
>VZTM01024293.1:322422-334890 GCA_013400555.1 Jacana jacana | reverse complement strand
GCCCCACCTGGCCCACTTCCCCCCTCCCTCCCGCTCCCTGCGGCCCTCCCTCGCCGCCCCTCCCTCCTCGGCGCCCCGCTCCTTCTCAAGCCACGCCCCCGACCAATAGGCACCGCCCACCCGGGCGCTAGATCCCGCCCTCTTCTCCAGGTCCCGCCCACTGTGATCCAGGCCCCGCCCCCTGCGTGCGGTCCCGCCGCGGGGTGACCCGACCCTGTCCCCTGGTCTGCAGGCAAATATTTGCCCGGGGCCAGCCTAGCGCTCCAGTTCCGGCCCGGGGACGTGGGGCTGCCACCACCATGCAGCCCGTGCTGGGGGTCCTGCTCGCCCTGGCCGCGGCTCTTGGCTCAGGTAGGGCCCCCCGGCCGCACTGCTGTGGGGCCACCGTGGGGCTGCCGTGGGGCTGGAGGACGTGGGGCAGAGTGGGGCCTGGACAGGCCATGGGGCCAGGTCAGGAGCCTGTCCGGCCACTGCCCTCTCCCACTGCAAAGGGGGTGGATAGCAAGAAGTGGGGGGCTGCAGCGGGTGCTGAGCACCCCGTAGGGAAGGGGACCCCCAGCTCCACAGGACATGGACCCCATGCTCCGTGGGGCAGGGATCCCATGCTCTATGGGGCCTGGGGGTCCCCGTTGTGCCCTTCCATGGGCAAACAACTCCTGCTGCCTTCCCCAGGCCACCGCTCGCCCCTCAATGACTACCAGCGCCTGCGAGCCACCCAGCTTCTGGCAGCCCATGCAGAGCCGCCCCCACCGCTGCCGGAGCGGGGCTCTGCGGAGCAGTGTGCCCAGCACTGTGCCACCAGCCCGCCTTGCCGGTGAGTGGGATATGGTGCCACCACGGACTGCAGGGGGCCATGACTCTAGGGTCACTCCATCCACTTGGATGCTGGGTCCCCATGTGTGTGCCCCTGAGTCCTGCGGGTTCCTGGCCCCGCACGGTGCCATGCCAGGTTCCAACTCTGTCTCCCAGGGCTTTCCACTACGACCGGCAGAGCCAGCTGTGCCAGCTGCTGCCCTGGACCCAGCACTCACCCCGTGTCCAGATGCAGAAAAACATCCACTATGACCTGTACCAGAAGAAAGGTGGGCTGGTGCCACGAGTGGGCAAGGGGACACCACAGATTGGCCACAGGCCACCCGGCGCAGGGCTCCCTGCTGCCCATGTGCCCTGGCTTGGCCTCAGGGTTCTGACACAGTGCCCGGCTCTGCCCAGATTACCTGCGGGACTGCATCGTGGCCGATGGCACCAGCTACCGCGGCACACGGGCCACGACGGAGAAGGGTCTGCGCTGCCAGCACTGGCAAGCCACGACGCCCCACGACCACAGGTGCCCCCGTATCCCCAGCTGCCCTGTGGCACCCACTGGTGGCCCTGGGACGCGTGGGGCAACAGGCGGGGAACAGTGTGGGGTCCATGGGGACGGTGTGGGTGGCACAGGAACGATGGTGACAGCGTGGGGCAACAAGCTGGGGACAGCATGGGCGCGATGGGGATAGCAGAGGGACACTGGGGAAAATGGCACTGACCGGGGGATGGCACAGCATCATGGCTGGGCCCACCCCAGGGTGAGGGGCTCCTGGCAGCGCTTCTACCCACCCTGCTGCCAGCAGGTTCCTGCCATCCCCCCGCAACGGGCTGGAGGAAAACTACTGCCGAAACCCTGACCAGGACAAGCGGGGCCCGTGGTGTTACACTGTCAACCCCAAAGTGCGGCACCAGAACTGCGGCATCAAGAAGTGCGAGGACGGTGAGTGCCGCATCCAGGGGGTGGGCACCCCACGCCATGGGTGCAGTTTTGTCATGTCCCCTGTCCCCCCCCCTCCTCAACCCTGATTCCCTTGGCTGTCGGCAGCCGTATGCATGACCTGCAACGGGGAGGACTACCGTGGGGCTGTGGACCACACCGAGTCAGGGACAGAGTGCCAGCGCTGGGACCTGCAGCACCCACACAAGCACCCCTTCCACCCCAACAAGTACCAGCCCCTGGGCTCCTGGGCAACACGTGGTGCCTCCCCAGCCATGACAAGTGCTGGGGCTGGGGTGCCACCCTCAACCCCTGCTCCCCGTCTCCGGCACAGGTACCCTGACAAGGGGCTGGATGATAACTACTGCCGCAACCCCGACAGCTCTGAGCGGCCCTGGTGCTACACCACCAACCCCAGGCAGGAGCGCGAGTACTGCCGCATCCGCATCTGCAGTAAGTCCCTGCCAGTGTCACCATGCAGATGGGACTGGGTGTCTGGGTGCCACCCTAACCCTGCCACTCTGACCTGCTCCCACCATACAAGCAGAGAAACGCCCACGGACCTCCAACCTCACCACCACCTGCTTCAGGGGCAAGGGTGAGGGCTACCGGGGCCGGGTGAACGTCACCGTGTCAGGGATCCCCTGCCAGCGTTGGGATGCCCAGACCCCCCACCAGCACAACTTTGTGCCTGAGAAGTACCCATGCAAGTAAGGGGTGGGAGGAGGTGGCCAGGGTGGGCAGCTGGGGCCAGGGTGGGGGGGACACCCATATGGCCCCTCCACTAGGGACCTGCAGGAGAACTACTGCCGCAACCCTGATGGCTCGGAGGCACCGTGGTGCTTCACCGCCCGCCCCACCATCCGCATCGCCTTCTGCTTCCAAATCCGCCGCTGCCCTGACGAGCTGGATGCCCAAGGTGAGCCACCCCCAGGCAGCTGCCCCCCGGGGTGCCTGCAGGGAGTGCCAGCCCTCCCTGCCTGTCCCCAGAGTGCTACCACGGCCACGGCGAGCACTACCACGGCCACGTCAGCAAGACACGCAAGGGCATCACCTGCCAGCCGTGGGCTGCCCAGGCACCCCACGTGCCCCAGTGAGTGTGCAAGGGAAGCGTACTGGGGGACAGCTTGTGGGGCTAGGGATGGGGATTGGGATGGCGGCAGTGAGGGTGACTTCCTCGGGGCAGGATCTCGCCCGTCACCCACCCTGAGGCACACCTGGAGGAGAACTACTGCCGCAACCCTGATAATGACAGCCATGGCCCCTGGTGCTACACCATGGACCCCCGCACCCCCTTCGACTACTGTGGCATCAAGCCCTGCTGTGAGCCCCTACTCACACCCCAGCACTGCTCGTTGTGGTTCTCTGGCCACCCCTTGGGGTGGTTTTGGTCCCCTCTAGGGTGTCTGGGTCTCACCTCTCTGCTTTCTCTCCACAGCTGGCAGCAAGGTGCCCTCCATCCTGGAGAATGCAGGTGGGGTCCCGTGGGTGCTGTGGGGTGGGAGGTGGTGGCACAGCCCCAGCTGATGCCCACCCTGCTGGCAGACGTGGTGGCGTTCGAGCAGTGTGGCCAGCGGGATGAGAGACTGCAGCGGAAAGGACGCATCGTTGGTGGCCAGCCTGGCAACTCACCCTGGACCGTCAGCATCCGCAACCGGTGAGCGGGCACCCCATTGCCACCGCCATCTGGGTGACATGGCAGTGTCACCTCCTGCCCCCCCCAGCAAGAGCTCACCCTTTTGTCCCTGCAGGGCTGGCGTGCACTTCTGCGGGGGGTCCCTGGTGAAGGAGCAGTGGGTGATCAGCACACGCCAGTGCTTCTTCTCCTGGTAAGGCTGTGGCTGGAGCCCTGGGTGCTGGGAGCCCTCCATGCCCTCATGTCCCTGTCCCACAGTGACGCCGACCTGACAGGCTACGAGGTGCAGCTGGGGACGCTCTTCAAGGACCCTGGCCCCGGGGACCCTGACAAGCAGACCATTCCCATCGTGCGGATTGTCTGTGGCCCCTCCGAGTCCCAGCTGGTGATGTTGAAGCTGGCAAAGTGAGGGGCCATGCCCTGGTCCCTGCCATGTCCTACTTCTGGCCAGGCTGGCATCACATCCCACTGCCCCTCTCTCCCTAGGCCAGCCACTCTGAACAGGCGTGTGGCCCTGATCTGCTTGCCACCTGAGCGCTACATTGTGCCTGCAGGCACCATCTGTGAGATCGCCGGCTGGGGTGAAACTAGAGGTACCTGCTGTGGGCAGCCCCTGCCAGGGCCACCCCGTGATGGTGTCCCCCCCCCGACACATCCCCTGCCCATGCCCTTCCTTCCTCCCCGCAGCATTGCCGCGTCCATGGCTTTACCCTGCCCACGGCATCCCCTGCTTGAAGTATCCTCTGCCCATGGCATCCCTCTGTCCACATCATCCCCAGGTCCCTGACATCCCCTTACCCGCAGCATCTCCCATGTGTGGCATCTCCCTTCCAGAGCATCCTCTTCCATGGCATTTTCCTGCCCATGCCATTCCCCAGCAACCACATTCCCCTGCCCACAGCATCCCAGTCTGTGGCATTCCTCTTCCACAGCTTCATCCTTCCCACAACATCCCTTTGCCTCCCACCCACAGCATCCACCCACCCATGGCACCCCCTGCCCACGCCATCCTCCTGCCCGTGCCATTTGCCTGCAATGGCATCTTACGCTGCAGCAATCCCCTGCCTATGGCATCCCCTGCCCGTGGCACCCGCAGGTCCCTGGCATCCCCCCTACTCACAGCATCGCCCTCCCAGAGCATCCTCCTTACATCTCCCACCCACAGCATCCACTCACCCGTGGCACCCCCTGCCCACGCCATCCCGCTGCCTGTGCCATCCCCGTGTCACAGCATACCCCTGCCCACACCAGCCCTCTGCCCATGCCACCCCCGCCATCCATGCACCCCTTGCTTGCTGCCTGCAGGCACGGCGGATGACACTGTGCTGAATGTGGCGCAGCTGCCTGTGCTGGCCCATGGCGAGTGCAACGTGGCGCTGCGCGGGCGCCTGAAGGAGAGCGAGCTCTGCACCGCCCCGCTGCGCGCTGGCGTGGGGGCCTGTGAGGTGAGACGGGCCAGGGACCCCCCACCACCACCTCGGGGAGCCCATGGAAGCTGGTGTCCAGGGTGATGCCTCTCTCTCTCTGTGGGTGCTGCAGGGGGATTATGGGGGACCACTGGCCTGCCTCACTGCCGACTGCTGGGTGCTGGAGGGGGTGATCACCCCTTCTCGCGTCTGCGCCCGCACTGACCAGCCTGCCCTCTTCATCCGCGTCTCCCTCTATGTTGACTGGATCCACAAAGTGATGAAGATGGGATGAGCCAGCTCAGCCCCAGCCTGGCACAGCCACCACCATGCAATAAAGACCTGGCCGTGGCCAGGGGGGGGAGCGTTAGCACTGCACAAAGTCTCACACGTTTTATTTAGTGCCAGACCCCAACTCGCGTCCCATCCTGTCCCCTGCTACGGTTGCTCCAATCCTCCTCTGGCCCTGCTGTGGTCCCCAGGGCCAGCGGTCACCCTCAGGCTGGCATAGCCACAGGGCCACCGCTGGCCTAGGGGCTGTGCAGGCCCGTCCTGTCCCGCTGGGGTTGCCCCAGGTGCTGGAGGAGCCAGTGTGCGCAGTTCCTGAAGACATCGGCCTCCGTCTCCACGCCGGCTAGCGCGTGGCCACCCTCCGGGTACCATAGCAGCCTGCGGGGTGGGATGGCATGGCAGGATGGGGGGGGGATACTCAGTGGTGACCCCAGGCCTCCCTTGCACCCCTGCACCCCACTCACCGTGTTGGCACCCCCTTGGCCCGCAGCACCCGGTACAGCTCCAGCGCCTGCGTGGGGCTGACGCGCCGGTCCCGGGCACCCACGCACAGCAGCACCGGTGTCCGCACCTGCGGCACAGCCAGCGGTGGGTGTCCAGCACCCATCACCCCCCACCCATCCTGCTCCTGTCTTACCCGGGCCACCTGGGCAATGGGTGAGCGCAGCAGCATGGTGGCCACCTCCTCGGCATGGGGCACCCGATCGAAGGAGTAGGGCAGCCCCAGGGAGATGTAGCGCCTGTGGCAGGGAGGTGCTGGTGGGTGCTGTGGGGATGTGTCACGGCACAGGGTGTGTGTGTGTGGGGTGTCACTCACCAGTCTGGGATGTCAGAGGTGCCCAGCAACGCGGGCAGGTTGGAGACGGGGCTGCGCAGAGCACAGGCTCGGTAGCGCTCGGGCTCACGGGCAAGGAGGTGGAGGGCGATGAAGGCTCCGTGGGAGCCAGCCAACAGGGCCAGGCGGTGTGGGTCCAGGGGCTCACTGTGCAGTGCCTGCTCCACTGCCAGCTGCACCCGTGGGACACCCAAACAATGTCAGCACCCTCCCACCCTCAGCACCTCACCATCAGCACCATCCCAGCAGACCCCACTCACCATCAATGTCCCATCAGCTCAGCGCCCCCTTACCTCGGTGTCCAACACGTCCTGCTCACCCACGCGGGAGAGCAGGGAGCTGATGCTGGCCTGGCCGAAGCCCAGGGAGCCGCGGTAGTTCACTGGGGAGACGGGGACTATGGGTGCCACCTCTCCAGTGGGACACAGGGGCCACACGTCCCCTGTCTCCCCTGGCACTCACCCAAGAGCATGGCGAAGCCCAGCTGGCACAGTGCAGCCATGCTTGGGCGCCAGCGGGCGTCGAAGACGGCATGGGGGCCACCTGGGGCCAGTGGAAAAGTCACCCAGGGTGCCACCAGCACTGCTGGGATGTCCCCATCATCCCCTCACTCACCGTGGGGGCACACGACGAGGGGGTGTGGTGCCTTGCTGTCCGAGGGGCTCAGCAGCAGGGCCTCGAAAGCCTGGGTGCCTGAGCCAGGGAAGGGGTCCCACTCAGCACCCACCACCCAGAGCACCTAGCACCCAGCCCATCCCTGAGGGTCCTTGGGGGACAGGGGACCCCAGGCACTCACTGTGTGTGGTTGGGGTCTGCCCGCTGCAGGGTGGCTGGATCGTCAGGGTCTTCCAGGTGATACCAGGCACTGTTGGGGTGTCCTCCACAGTCACCCAGCAGAGGGGTAGCTCCTGCCCTGCTGGTGGCAGCACTGCCACCACCTGGGAACAGGCAGTGGGTGGCACTGGGTGGCACAGGACTCCGGTGATGTCCTGTGGCATGCCAACCCATGTCATGCATAGATGTGCCAAGCTGTGGCTGTTTGTATTGCTTTGTACCATGCTGTGCTGTCCTTGACCATGCCATGCTGGGCTTGGTCATCCTGCCCTGTGCCATGCCGTGTGGTCCTTGGCCACGTCATGCTGTGCCAAGCCCTGCTGTTCTTTGCCACACCATGCTGTGCAATGCCATGCCACTGCTGGCTGTGCTTCACCAAGCTGTGCTTTACTGTGCCATGCCAAACTTGTCCTGTGCCATGCCAACCCTGTGCCACCCCATGCCCAAGCTGTGCCACCCCATGGTAAGCCATGCCTGGCTGTGTCATGCCATGCCAAGGCTGTGCCACACCACACTTTGCTGTGCCGGTGGTGCCCAGCGGCACGTTGCCATGCCATATCATGCTGTGCCATGTGGTGCAGGCCTCTGCTCACCAGGCTCGGGGGGTGGTGTGGGGCCGAGCAGGTGGCCACCAGCAGGTCCCACTGGAGGGTGAGCAGCTCCCAGCACCCTTCAGGTGACCCTGGGGACAGAGAACACACCAGCGCTCAAAGATGCTCACCGGGGCACCATGGGCAGCCTGGTGCCACGTACCTGCCGTCAGGTTGGTGACGGTGGCCGCCTCTGTGTCCACGAGCAGCAGGTCCTGTGAGGGGGTGAGCACAGGCAGCCACATCACCATGGGGCACAGGGGCTGTGTCACTGTCCTGCCCTGTCCCCAGGACTCACCGTGCGGCTCCGCTGCGGGGTGCCCAGCACGACTCGCCGACTGTCGGCTGCCCAGCACTGTGGCGGCAGCACCTCTGTGTAGAGCCCGGTGAAGGCTACGAGTGGAGCAGAGGGCTAGTGAGCCCTGGCCGTGGGCACCCAGCGTGGGGGGGTAGGAGGGGGTCCCAACCCCCCCAGCAGCGTCCAGCCCTGCCCACTGTGCCACCCTCACCCTCTGTGGGCTCCTGCACTACATCGAGCACCGTCACCGTCTGCCTCGTCTGCCAGGTGAGCTGGGGAGAGGTGGTGATCAGGGATGGGTCCCCTGCCAGGGGAACAGAGGCAGGGGGGCTTGGGGACCGAGCCACCCCCCCCACCCCAGCCAGGCACTGTGAAATCCCAGGCTGGGTACCATGGTTGGTGCCCACAGAGCCCTGCTCACCATGCGTAGGCGCAGGCACTGCCGGTGGGGACCCCCCAGATCCCCCTCCAGGTAGAGCAGGCGCTGGCCATTGGGGCTCAGCCGGGGGGAGCAGGCAGCGCTGTGCTCAGCTGACAGCAGCTCTGCGGGTGAGAGGGGGTCAGCACCCCAGGGACCTTGGGGACCCAGGGCACCCTCTGCAGCCCCGGTGCTCACCGCAGCACCCACTGGCCAGGTCCAAGTGGAAAATCCCTGACCTAGGGAGGAGGTGTGGGTCAGGCTGGAGCCCCACGGGCAGGCTGCCCCCCACCATGCCCGGCACAGCATGGGCATCCCTGCATGGCACAGGATGCTGGGGGAACCCACCTCCTGTTGGAGCAAGCTCTCAGTCCCAGGCGGAAAGGCTCGTGCCACCAGCCCACGAACACCACGCCGCAGTCACCCGGGGACCACAGGGCCTGTGTAACAGCCAGGCTTGTCCCCCGGCCCCAGGCTACCCCCTCTCCCCGCTCCCACCCCAGCCACAGGGCTCTGCCTGCAGCCTGTCCTGACCTGGCCCGGAGAGAGATGCTCCGGGATGCCCTCCAGCACCGAGAGGCTGCTGTCTTCCAGGTCCAGGAGGCAGAGGACGGGCACACTGCGGGTGCTCAGTGCCTCCCCCCAGTCCTCCCGGTACACAAACTGCTCACCATGAGGCACAACTCCCTCAGCCCCACAGCCAGTGGCCCCAGACACTGGTGTGCCATGCACCCCATGAGCATGCTGTGCAGGAGGCCCCGTGCACGGCACGCTCATGGGGTGCATGGCACACTCACAGGGCATATGGTGCACCCACCTCCTCATCCTTGTCCTCCTCTGGTGACCTGCCTGCTCCTGGCACATCCCAGGGGCAGGGGGGTCGTGGTTTGGGCCGGCTCTTCTCAGCCACGTACAGCAGCTGTGTCTCCGAGTGTGACCAAGCCAAACAGGCGAAGGGCCCTGGCACAGTAAAAAGGTGCCAAAGCCCAGCCTGGCACCAGCACAGCCAGGCACTGGGAACACCAGCTGTGTTGCAGGCAGAGGGCACAGGGCAGGAACCCTACCCTCCGTATAGACCTCCCCGTGCTTCCCCAGAGCCGTGAGGTCCACGCTGTGGCTGCGCCCACTGCTGCTCCACACCTGGGGGGAGAGAGGAGTCAGCACCGGCACACCATGCCCACGGTGCCCACCACTCCTCGCTGGCACTCGTGCCACCTTGGTGAACCCCAAGGCTGCCACAACCCATGCAGCCCTCCTTACCTCCAACAGCTCGTGGCCCTGCCGCGGGCAGCAGCTGAGCACGGCGCGGTGCTGCCCAGTGGGTGAGTCCTGGCTGAGGAGCCTGCGGGTGGCAGGGGTGGAGACTGCGGTGGGTGGCCAGCTGCGGGTACCCACCATACCACGGGCACTGACCATGCCACGTGCGTTGGCCACGCTGCCCCATCCCGCAGCCCACCCGTGCCGTACTGGTGGTGGATGTTGGCGCTGAGCGCTGCCCGGCTGACGGCGAGGCCGCCGCTGCCCGTGCGCCGCAGGCTGTAGTGGCGGCTGAAACACAGGAGCCGACGGCGGGACGGGTCGGGGCGGCTGCACTCTGTGGGAGGGGGCTGTCACCTCCTGCTCTCACCGCACCCCCGGGAGGAGAGCACGGTGGGAGGCCGAGACCGTGACTCACCGGTGTAGAGCAGGAAGGTCTGTGCCTCGGCGGTGGCCCCCAGGGCGGCACGGGTGACAGTGGGAAAGCGGCTCAGCTCCCAGTAGCAGGTGGCGGGGCTGGCGGCTGCCTGGGTAGGGGAGAGGCATGCTGGTGAGGCCCGTTCTCACCCCTAGTCTGTGCCCACCCCTGTAGCACCCCCCTTGCCCACCTCTGTGCCCTGCTCGGTTCCAGAGGCCATGGCTGCCGTGCTGGCCGCCGGCGCCTGCTGCTCGTCAGCCAGGCAGGCTGCCAAGGCTTGCGGGAGCAGTTGGGAGCGAAGGGGCCTGCCTGGTGCCAGCTCTCCAGCTGCCCTGCGCTGCCAGCCATGCCTGGGGTGGCTGAGCAGGGACAACCTCTGCCGTGGCACACTGCAGCCTCGGCAGCACAAACGCCGACCTGTGTGGGAGAAGGGTCCAGTGGTCACCAGCCCCTGGGCGTGAAGCCCCACGTCTGCCCTGCTGGACCCTCACCCATCATTGTAGAAGGTGATGGGCTTATCCAGCACTTTCAGGTCAATGCTCTTCACCTCCTGGTTCTCATCCCGGACCTGGGGGCAGAGATGCCGGAGCAGCCCCATAGCACAGCATGGATCTGGTTTAGAGCCAGATCCAGCCACACCTTGATACCCCCTCACCCCTAGAAACTGCTTCTCCTCCTCCTCACTGGGGACCTTGTGCCTTCAGTGCCCTGCTAGGGGACTCCTGGCTCAGCAGCCTGTGGGCAGGCGGGTGCCCATCAGTCCCTGCCATCGGCATCCTGAGGGGACACTGGTGCAGGGAACGGGATGGGACCAGACTCGCTCATCCTTGATCTCGGAGTAGGTGCCAGTGGGCACTGAGTAGACAACGAAGGTCCCATCGTGGAAGATCGGGTACTGGTGGCAGAACTTGACGTTCTCAGCCTGTGCCAGGTCCCACTGCAACCACTCTGTGAGGAGCAGGGTGAGGACACTCGAGACATCCCCACTGGGCAGGCATACCCCAGGGGGCCACTCTGTCCCCATACCAGTGTAGAGGCTCCAGTACATGTCCCCATACTGGGTGGTAACACTGGGGCCATGGCAGGCAGCTCAGAGCCCCAGATGCTGGCTCAGCTCCTGGTACACCTCCACCACCTCGTCAGTGCTTGACAGCACCTGTGGGACCCACTGGGGTGGCTGGGTCACAGGGTAGTGGGGGGTAGGTGGTGACCAGAGAGTGATGAGGCACAGGGGGCAGTTACGGGGCCACCAGGGTACACGGTTGGGGGGGATTAGGAGGATAGTGGGGGCAGTTATGGGAGTGCCAGGGGAAGTGTTGGTGTACCAGTAGGTACCAGGGGGCATTTCCTGGGGTGCTGGGGCAGCTACTGGAGTGCCCGTGGGGATGAGGAAGGCAATGGATGGAGTTAATGGGAAGGGAGGAGGACACAGTGCCTGGGGGCGCAGAGCTGGGGCAGGTACCAGAGCTTCCCGGGCAGGGCGATGCGGGAACGGTGCTCGGGAGGGAACTGCCGGGGGCTGCACGGTGACGGTGACGGTGGCGGTGGCGGGAGGGCTCCCGGGTCAGGCACCGGCCCAGACGGCTCCGCTCCCACTCCCCCCTGGGGGCCATGGGCGGCTTTATCGGGGCGGAGGGGCGGGACCAGCGAGCGGCGGCAGCCCCCATTGGCTGAGACGCTCGGGCAGCCTCCCGCCCTGCGGCGCCCCCTGGTGGGCGCGGGCGGCGCCACCGCCGGAGGCGTCGGGGGCCGGGTCCGACGGGGGAAAACGGGTCCGATGGGGGGAAACGGGTCCGACGGGGGTTTCGGGGGGGGAAGGACCGGGCCCTTGGGGATCCATGTGGACCCCCGAGTTACTTTTAGGTGCTCGTCAACGGGTTCCAAGTTATGCCAGTTCTCCTGAGCGGCTGGGACTTGGATTCACTCCAGGAGTAGGTGAAGTTGGATGGTAAACGTGGCAGCGTTTGATCAATATTTAATGGTGAAGTTATTGACCGCACCGGGGACAGGCTCAGACAGAACTGCCGGGCAGATCCTCCCCTTGAGTCGAGGTTCAGGGAGGAGCCTCCTGCTTTCTGAACTCCTTCTTGGAGGCCAGGTGCTGCTGGATCCAGTCCGAGCCCTGGACTTGGTCAACGGTTTACGTATGCAGGATGACATGTGCACAGTGACACCTCGAAGTCTAACACGCCATCAGGCACTCAGAGGGGATCTGCTGGGGCAAGGAGTCTGTGAGCCTTGAGGAGTAACCTTGAGAGGAATCTCCTGGCCCGAGGGGAGAACCCGACGTGTGGCAGAGTGCGAAGGGCTCNAGGAGGATAGTGGGGGCAGTTATGGGAGTGCCAGGGGAAGTGTTGGTGTACCAGTAGGTACCAGGGGGCATTTCCTGGGGTGCTGGGGCAGCTACTGGAGTGCCCGTGGGGATGAGGAAGGCAATGGATGGAGTTAATGGGAAGGGAGGAGGACACAGTGCCTGGGGGCGCAGAGCTGGGGCAGGTACCAGAGCTTCCCGGGCAGGGCGATGCGGGAACGGTGCTCGGGAGGGAACTGCCGGGGGCTGCACGGTGACGGTGGCGGGAGGGCTCCCGGGTCAGGCACCGAACCAGACGGCTCCGCTCCCGCTCCCCCCCGGGAGCCATGGGCGGCTTTATCGGGGCGGAGGGGCGGGACCAGCGAGCGGCGGCAGCCCCCATTGGCTGAGACGCTCGGGCAGCCTCCCGCCCTGCGGCGCCCCCTGGTGG
>VZTM01024293.1:260211-313352 GCA_013400555.1 Jacana jacana | reverse complement strand
TGCTGCCTGCCCGCCGGCTGCTGTGGGTGCGCCAGGGGCTCCGGCTTGGGCGCTGGGGTGGCCGGCCCATGTGGCTGGGGGGTCTTCTGTGCCTTGGGGGTCTCAGCACCATGGTGGTGAGCAGCTGGGCGGGACGACGGGGGGTACTCGGAAGAGCTGGGGCCATAAGATGCAGGCCCGCGGGACTCGGGCTGCTGTGCCTTCTTGGAGGTGGCTGGTGGCCCATGGCCACGGGGCTCATGGCGGCTGGGTTCCCGTGGGTGCTGCTTGCCCGAGCGGCGCGGGGGCTCATCGCTGGCGTGCCGGGAGGTGCCAGTGTGGCGCCCATACTCCCCGTGGTGCCGGTGCTCACGGTGCTGGGGGTAGTCATCGTGCTGCCACGGGTCCTCGTCGGGGGGCTCGTCGTAGTCGTGGTAGGTGTGCTTAACTGGGGGTCTCTTCTGTGAGGAAGAGTGGCCACCATAGTGCCTGACCCTCTCCGCCCGTGCCTCCCTGGGCTTATCAAACCAGTCTGTCTCCTCCTGACCCAAATGATAGGCTTCGGAAACCAAAAACAAACCACAGTCAATGTCTCGCTCGAGGCTGCCAGGGCAGAAGCCATGCAATGAGGCGGGAGAGGCAAGCAGCGGGCACGCGCGTGGGGGACAGCCCGCGGCGGTGGGGATGGGACACGGCGCAGTGAGGCACCACATGGGACGGGCTAACACCGAACACCCAGGGCAAGGGGAGAGGAAGGCACGTGTCAAGCAAACTGAGGCGGTGAGAGTGTCTCTGCGTACGAGCGGACGGACGGGCATGCCCCGGGGAAGTGCCATGCTCTGGGGTAGTCACCACGGGGAGCCGTTACCTTCGCTGTCCGAGACAACGCAATGGGCATCGTCCATGCCGTAGCCCTCCTCGTGCTTGTACGAGTGACTCCTTGGCACGTCTTTGATGTGCTCTTGCACATCAGGCAACGAGTGGCTGGAGCAGAACTGGGAGCAGGGGTCACCCGCCGACTGGGAGCTGGGTCCCCCTGTGGCACGTGACCCCCCCACAGCCTTTCCCAAGGGGCTGACGGGGCTCTCCTCCTCCGAGGGCTGCGCACGGACAGGCGCTCGCCCGCGGCTCTCCCTCATGCTGAGGGACGAGGGCTTGGAGCCACCTTTCTGGGAACGCTCCATGCCCTCCCGCTCGTAGGACTTGCTCCGGCCACCCGACTCCCGGACAGAAGATTTTTCCACCCCATAGCCAGAGGAGCGGGTTCTGCTGCCGGCCGAGTAGACCCTGTCCTCCTCGTCCACCAGATCCCGGCTTGAGACGCCATAGTACTTCTGCTGCTCATAGACATTCTTCTTCAGGCCATAGGTGATCTCCTCCTGCAGCTTTTTGGCCCTGGAGGCCACGTTGCTGCTGCCGACCGAGGTTGTCACTGTGTAGGAGGCTAGGTCTGACTCCACGTCTTTGGCTTCTTCGATGGGAGAGAACTTGGAGATCTTCTGCTCCATGCCCTGCTTCCTGTGTTTGCTGCGCTTTGAGGAGACGACGGCGGGTGCCAGGTTCTTGGTTGAATGCTTCGGCAGTGCCACACCAGAGCCATGCTTGTCGGCCCGCGAGGAGTGCCGGTACTCGCTGTCCCCATAGTAGTAGGATGAGCTAGCAGAGCTTCCCAAAACCCTGCCATTGCTCTCCACGCCCCGGTGGTAACTGTTCTTCCCTCGATGGTCAGGGCCATGGTGGTCGTAGACATCCTCTTCAGATTCCTCCTCGGCTTTGGCGTAGCAGCAGGGCCGGCTGGAGCCCTCCGTGTCCCCCAGCTCGCTCTTCTCTCTGCTATGGCGGCTGTCGGCGCCTGTGCCAGCCAGCTCTGCTTTCTGCCCCTCCACTGCTGGGCTCTCCTTGGTGAGCTCGCTGATGTCCTCAATCATCACGTAGTTACGGGGGATGTTCTGCTCCAGGCTGGTGTAGAGGGACTCAGAAGAGAAACTGGCCGAGGGGCCCTGCGCCGCACCGGCTCTCTCAGCCGGCCTGGCCTCAGGCGCCTTGTACTGCTCGTAGCCACCGCTTGCCGTCGTGGCGCTGAAGGTGACATCGGGGATGGTGGAGGAGCTGGTGGCTGCACTGATGACCTCGTAGTTGGTGGGGATCTTCTGCTCCAGGTCAGCCAGCGAGGTCTGCCGTGGCTTCTGGTGCCCACTGGCCACCTCCGCCAGGCTCTGGAAGAGGGCAGGCTGCGTTGCTGGCACGGTGGCTGCCCCAGCGAAGGCGCTGGGGGCTTGGTAAGGGTTTTGGGGACGATAGCCTGGCTGACCTGGGGCACCCAGCTCTGGGTACGTGGTGCCAGGGGCTGGGAAGGTGCCGGGCGAGGCGAAGGTGGGCAATGGGGCTGCCGGCAAGCCGTCCTGTGCGGTGCTGGCCGTGGGGTACTGGGGGTGCTGCAGGCGCGCTGGTGGGAAGGCGGTGGGGGCCTGGGGGGCAGGGTATGGGTAGGCGCCATAGGAGGCGGCGGTGGCAGTGAAGTCGGGGTACTGCCCGGTGGGCGCGGGGCGCAGGCCAGCGCTGTCGTAGGCAGCGAGGCGCAGGCTGTGCAGCTCGCTGTCAGACAGGTAGTCGCGGCGGTCCCCAGGGCAGCGCAGGTAGGGGTGGTCTCGCCCGCCCCCCCGTTCCTTCAGCAGCGACTCCTTGCGCTGGGTGATGCCCAGTTCCAGGTACTTCAGCTTGGCGTCGATTTCCTTCTCCTCCTCATCCAGCTCCGCCTGCTTCTTCCGCAGCTTGGTGGCCTCGTGCTCCACTAGCTTCAGGTCGCGGTCCAGCTCCTTCAGCAGGCTGGCCTTGGTGACCGGAGCGGTGGCCTTGGTGGCCAGGCTGCTCAGGTAGAACTGGGAGGTGGCTGGGCTGGCCAGGGGGACATGGGGCTCCTCGGGTGGTGGGCTGGGCAGCGTCCGCTTCACCTTGCGTGCCAGGGGGCTCGACTGCAGCCCCCCCACCTGCAAAGCCAAGGGACACCCGGTCAGAGGCGTGGGCTGGTGTTCCCCCATGTGCCCCCCGCCCTGAGCATCATAGGTCTCCTCCCGTGCCCCGGGGTTGCAGTGAGGTGGCCCCGCTGTGCACATGTCCCCCCCACGCACCAAGGAAGCGGCGTTTATGTAAAAGCACAATAAATAGGATGGAAGTAACAGGCAGGCGCTTTCCGTGAGTAATTACCGGGGGTGGCAGCTGGCCAAGCGCCGGGCCGGCCGCGTGCCTGCCGCCGACTGCCCCAAAAACTGCCTGCTGTCCCCAGGCGCTTGCCAGCGGGGCTCGGGGAGGGTGGCCAGGGGCTGCTGCCACCCTGGGGATTGCCCCAGGGCTCTTGGCAACCCAAGGTGACCTCAGTGCATGGGGGCAAAGGTGGGAGCTAGAGCTGTCCCAACCCGAAATGGAGCCGTGCGTGGCAGGAGGGGGGGACCCAGAGGGGGAAGGGGACAGGGGACAGCCCTGATCCTGCCACCCAGCAGCACTTCTCACTATGCAACTGGTGGAGCTCCAAGGAATCCCTCCGGCTGCCGGCTTCGGTGCACACATCTGTGCCCACTGGCTGTCGTCAGCTGCTGCAGGAAGCCAGACTCTTAAAATATTAATTGTCGCAGCGCTAATGAAACCTAAATGTCCCGAGGTGCCTCCTGGGGCCGTTCCCTGAGGGGAAGTTCATTCCCTGCACTGACCTACCTGGCTGCTGGGGAGCAGTGGGTGTTGGTAGAGGGAGAACCTATCCTTGCCGGCCTCCTCGGCGGTGGGGCTGATGGGCTTGGGGTCAGAGAGGGAGCGCTGCATGGTCTTGATGGGACGCGGCAATGTTTGCTGGCGCTGGGCCGAGTCGGCGGTGAAGTGCTTCTGCGGGGGAACGTGAGCCTTGTTCAGCCGCTCACTGGTGGCAAAGGAGGACTCCAGGAGGCGGTGAGGAGACAGGGGGGAGACAGGCGAGTAGAGGACCTGGGGAGAGCGGGGCGGCTGGCGGGTCACCAGCTGGGAGAGGGACTCGGCTGGCAGATGGGACTGGTAGCCAATTTCCAGGGGATCCGGCTTCTTCTTCTCAAACTTGCCCAGGGTCTGCTGCCGGATGGTGTGGGGGTCCAGGGGGCCCGTGCTCACCATTTGGATGTTGGTGGAGTAGGGTGGGATGGTGGTGGGCACCGTCAGCTGGGGGACCACCACGCCAGGCTGGGGGGCTGGCTCCGGCTCCGTCTGGCAGGCCAAGCTCTCACCCCGCTGGGTCTTCTCTGGGGCTGAGATGTACTTGACGATCTCCACCCGGGGGTCGTGGGTGGTGATGTGGATGGAGGGGGAGACGCGGAGGAGCTGGTCGGGCTCCGTCTGCACTGAGCAGTCGCTGATGGTCTGGATGCCGACGCTGGCCGTGCCACGGGTTGTCCCATCTGACTTGCTCTCGGCACCAGCCTCGGTGTGCCGGGAGGGCCGGGAGCGCCGGCGGCGCACGGGCTGCTCCCACTCCCCACTGTCCTCCTCATCCGTCTGCACACTGCAGTCAGCGCTGCGCCGCGTCCGCCGCCGCCGTGACAGCAGGTACCGCTCCTCGCCGTCCTCCTCGTCCGTCTGCACGCTGCTGTCCGCTGTCTTCCTCGCCACAAAGGCTTCCCGTGCTCCCTCCTTCTCATAGGCATCCCGCAGCCGCGGCATTGAGTTCCTCTTCTTGATTCCCCGACCGGGCTCCCAAGACTCCTCGACTTGCAGCGACATGTCTGAGGCCGAGCTGCTGAGCGGCCGCTGCGGCGTGGGGTAGCGCGGGCCAGCAGGACCCTCGGGTTGGACCTGTGCTGGTGGTGGCCATGCCTGCCCATTGTGCGGCGGGCCCCGCGGCACCTCGACGGGCCCCTCAGGCGGGCGGGCGGCAGGCTCTGGGAAGGCTGCCTTCTGCCGCTTCTGCTCCTCCAGCTGCTGCTGCAGCTGGTGCTGGAGCTGGTGGATGTGCTCGAGCTGGAGCCGCTGCTGGGCGAGCTGCTCCCGCTGCAGGGCCAGCTGTGCGTGCCTCTCCTCCTGCTGCTGCTGCAGCACCTGCTGCTTGATGCACTGCAGCTCTTGCAGCTCCCGCTGCACCAGCAGCTGCTCCTTCTCCCGGTGCCGCTGCAGCTCGGCACGCTCCCGCTCCAGCTCCTCCTGCAGCCGCAACTGCCGCAGCTTCTCCAGCTCCACGCGCTCCCGCTCCAGCTGCAGTACATGCTCCTGCTGCTTGCGCTGCCGCTCCTCCTCACGCTCCCGTTCCTCCCGCTGAGACCCGTCTGGTGGTGGCTTGGGTACTGTGGCCACCTGCCCGCTCTCCTTGCCGGCCGCCGGTGCCGCCGGACCCTCAGCACGGGGAGCGGCTGCTGCTGGCTCCGCTCTTGGCAAGCCACCGGCGGGTGCGGTAGGGACTTTGGGAGCAGGGCCGGTGCCCGCTGCTGCCGCCGGAGCTGTGCTGACGGCCTTGCCCAGGTAGACGGGTGTCTCCATCATCGAGGCTGCTGGGGCTGGTCGGCTGGGGGCCGGGTAGCGGTAGAGGCCCTGTGCCGCCAGTGGGACACGGGGAGTGACGACCGGTAGCCTGGCCAGGCTGGCCAGTGGGACCGCCGTCACACCGCCCGGGCCATAGGGTCTGTACATCCCGCGCAGCATGGGCCGCAGCACCGAGGCCGGCTGGGTGGTGATGGGCAGGGTGGAGGCGATGGGTGTGTTGATGGTGGAGTAGATCATGCCGTCAGCAGCACGCACGGTGGCGGTGGAAGGGAACATCTGCCGGACGGCGCCCAGGCGGACGCTGGGGACGTTGTACTGCGCCAGGCTGCCGAGCCCCTGCCTCCCCTCGGGGAAGGTGGGGTTGTACATCCCACCAGGTTTGGGGGGTGCGGGGCCCTGCTGTTGAGCTGCCAGCCCTCCTGTGCCCCCTGGACCAGCCCCGGGGCCGTAGGGCAGCAGGTCGGGGCCGTTGGTGTGCCGGCCCCCGTACTGGTCCATGGAGTTGAGGGCAGCACACATGCGGCTGATCTCACGGGCCGTGGTGGCACTGTAGTGGGCCAGGCTGGACTCCTGGAAGCTGGCCAGGTCCCCCCGGGGGGAGAAGCGGTAGTCAGAGTAGATGTTGGAGACCGAGCTGTACCTCCGCATGGGAAGCGGGTGGCCCAGCATCTCCGTTGGCTGGCGGAGGTCAGAGAAGGAGCCGTACTGCAGCCCCTGTCCCAGGTAGCCCCCCTCGGCGAAGCCCACGCTATAGGAATGCTTCATGGTGCTGAGGTCCACAGCAGCGTCACCTGCTGGGGAGGGGAAGGGTTGATCCCCCTTTGTTGGGTAGTAGCTCATCCCGATTTCAGAGAGGTTCGTGTCTGACATGGAGGAATAGAGGCGGCCGAAGGTGCCAGTGGGGTAAAACTTGTGCTCCTCGTAGAGCGCGGGTGCTGGGGCTGGCTGCTCCCTGTAGGGGAAGGTCTCTGGCAGCTCTGGCTCTCTGCTGCCATAGAGGGGCCCACTGGCTTTCCGACCAGGTGCTGCCACCGCCTCCCCAGCTTTCTTCTCCGGCATCTTGGAGGTTGGGTTGAAAGCGCCGGTGCAGCTGCCACCGAAGGGGAACTTGTAGACCATGTCGCAGCAGGCCACCTGGCTCTCCGGCTTCACTCCTGTGAGGTCCAGCACGTTGGCCGGAGGCTCTTCCTTCATCACTTTGGTCACTGGGCCAGTGGCTGCCTCCTCCATCTGCACCATCATCACCTGGGACTTCTTGCCACCCAGAGCAAGGAGCGGGCTCTGGCTCTTCAGCTCCACTGGCACCGCCCGGTACAGCTCCGAGCCTGGTTCTGGTGGGAAGGGCTGCTGGAGGCCACCAACGCTCTGTACCCCGCCTGTCTGCGAGATGAGCATGTCCTTCTTCACCATCTGTCCTGGCACACTGTACCTTGCAAACTTGGTCTGGGAAGGAGCTGAGGGCTCGGGCTTCCCAGCAGTTGCGCTGCTGGCTCTGACAGTGGCTGTCTGGACACCTTGTTCCACTTGTTTCACCTGCGCCAAGCAGACTGGGCTCCCAGTCCCCTGCCCAAAGTCCACCCGGCTCTGGAAAGGGTCTCCGTAGACCACAGGCTGCTTGGGCTGTGAGAGGATCATGGGGGAGGCAATGGCCAGGCCTGCGGTGCTCGCTGCTGCAATGATGGCATGAGGCTGCTCCTGGGCGTTGAGGTTAATGATCAAGGGCTGGATGGCCGTGGACTGCCGGCTCGGGATGTGGTCCAAGGTCAGGCAGTACTTCCTGGCCTCGGTGGCCAAGGAGGTGAGATCCATGCCTTGGTCTGTTATGATGATGGGGGCGGATTTCAGTGCGGTCCGTAAGTCCACGGCGTTAGTGCTCGGCACCTTGGGGCCCGGCTCCACCCGGGACATGCCAGGAATGGAGGAAATGCGGCAGAGGGAGATGTTTTCCGCAGGGAGCGCTCCCCAGCCATACAGCCCCGTGATGCTGTCGGCAGCTGAAGTCACAGCAGGTGCCTTTGGGGCGTGCTCCTTCCCCGGCTGGACCCTCCCATAGGTACCTGGTGGCTGCTCCGGCTCCTGGCTGTAGCCATGTGCCGGCAGCTGCCGGCTTGTCCTGGTGGGGGACGTGGTGGGGGACGTCGAGGAGTCAGAGCTGGGTGGCTTGGTTTGGCTGGCTGCATCGGCTGCCAGCGTGATCACCATGAAGGGGGAATCCTGCGAGGAAGTCTGCCGGGTCAGTCGCGGTGAGCCTGCCCGGTGGGGCGTCTGCGTCCCCTGGGCCACCATGGGGGAAGAGGCGGCGGCAGGGCCGGCAGCGGCGGCAGCGGTGGGACCCTCGTAGGGGAGGAGGGGGCTCTGCGTCTGCGTGGAAAACTCCGCCGTGGCCTTTGTGGTGCGGGTGGGACTCTGCGTGGGGGAGGTGGGTGAGAGTGGAGGGCTGGAGCTCTTGAAGAAGGGGTACGTCTTGGGCGGCGAGGGCTTGCTGTCACTTGCAGCTGGGAGCTTCTCCCTGGCTGTCTGCACGCTGATCTCCACCACAGTCTTGCTTCTGCTGGTGTCCTCTGTCTGTGAGCCATAGCTGACCGTGGTCTTTGCTGGACTGTAGCTTCTGCTGGCTATGGATGGGGCCTCCGGAGCTGGGGAGCTGTAGCTTCGGGAAGCAATCCCAGGGGTGCCTGACACTGTTGTCACCATGCTGGCACCTTTGCCGTAGGTGTAAGGAGTGGTGGCAGCCTTGGACACCGGGCTGGGTGCTGCTGGGGCACTCTGGAGCTTGGCTAGGTCTTGCCCCTCTTTTGCAAAATGCTGGGTGACCCGGACGTCGGGAATGGTCTTGCCTGTGCCGCCCTCGGAGGTGGCAAAGGAGACGGGAGCGGAGAGCTGTGTGGGGCTGGTGCCAGGGGTGAGCGGACCGCCATTCTGCTTCATCAGGTCGGCGTAGGCGCTCTCGGCGTTGAGGAAATGCTTCTCCTGGTATGCCTCCTCCTGCCCCTTCGCCTTCTCTCCCTGCTCAAGGGCCAGGTCGAAGGAGGAGGACTGGTGCATCCTGGAGATGCTCTGGGAGGTCTGCAGGATCTCCTCATACACCCCTCCCACCTTCGGCAGGGAGCTCGGATACCCAGGCTGGGAGGGGCGTGTGGGGCCACCATCATACCGGTACTCCTCGGTGTACTGGTACTCGAAGCCGTTCTGTCCCTCTGTGCCACGGTAGCCAACCTGCTGGTAGGTGCTGCCATAGGAAACGGCTGGCTGGGCTTGCTGGACCTGCTGCTTCTGCATCATCTCTGCTTTCCTCATCATCTCCTCGTAGGCTTCCTCAGCGCTCTTGAGGGGCTTGCTGGCAGGCTGGCTGGGGCCGGTCTCCCCCTTCTCGGTCGGGGAGTAGAGCGACATGAAGGTGGGCAGGTTGTACTCACTGCCCGATTTGTACAGCTTGGAGGCCACGGCGTCGAAGCTTTCGGCCTCAGAGTCGATGGAGGGCGAGTACTCAGAGCAGGAGGAGCGGTGCAGCTCCTCCATCTCAGCCGCCTGCCGCAACTCCTCGGTGGGGGAGGCGTCCTCGATGGGAGAGAGGTTGCTGGGGGGGGTTTTGGAGCGCTCCCTCCTCCGCTGGGCCCTCAGCTCCTCCTTGTCGCGCTTAGTCTTGCGCGCCGTGCTCCGGATGCGCTGCTGCTCCACCTCCCGCATCTTCTCCTGCTCTCGCAGCAGCTCCTCTTCCTCCCGCAGCTCCTCCTCCTCGGAAGAGTCCTCGATGGTGGGCAGCAAGGGGCCGTGCGAGCGGTGGCGAGCCTTCCTCTGCTGCTTCACCTCTTCCAGCCGCTGCCGGCGGCTGGGGCTGCTGTCACTGTCCTCCTCCAGCGAGGAGATGGAGGTGGGTGAGGTGCCGGAGGTGTAGCTGGGTGTCGTGGCCGGCAGGGTGGAGGAGTATTCGCCACGGGAGCGCTCCTCAGGGGAGCCCGTCAGGCTCTCCATCTCTAGCTCAGGCTCCCGGTCCAGGCTGGTGTCTGCCTCCTGCCCCATCTCCATCTCCCGCCCGTAGCCGGTCGTGCTGTTCAGCTCGATGGTTTTGAAGCGCCGCAGCCCCCCCTGGGCTGTGCTCAAGTCATCGCCCTCCGCCACCTCCACCTCCTTCCTCTCCTCCTTGTACAGGCTGCCGGGGGCCTGTGGCAAGCGCCGTTTGGCTGATGCCGGTTCTTTGCCCTTCTCTGCCTCGGCCTTCTGCCCAGCTTTGGGGATGCTGTACTTGGTGCGCCTGTAGCCTTCCTCATCCTCCTCCTCTTCCTCAAGGTTGTCCTCCTCTGCACTCATCTCCATGATCTGCCTCCGCATGAACTCCTCATCGCTCACCTCTGCCTCCCGGCCCTTGGGCCGGGGGGGCACTGGAGAGAAGCCCCCCTCGCTGCTGTCCTCCACATAGTCGTGTCGCAGCTTGCTGCCGAACTCGTCCGAGGACTCCGTGCTCTCCCGACGCTCCCGCTGGTTCTCCCACTCCAGCGAGTCCTCATCTTCCTCCAGGATGTCCTCCAGCTCCTCGTCTGAGTCAAAGGCTTCGGGGGTGATGGAGAGGTACCGTGGTCTCTGCCGCTGCCGCTGCTCCTCCCGCGGCTCTGGGCAGCTCTTGCCACGCTCAGTAGGCTCTGGAGGGGTGCCCCGACCTTCCAGGAGGGGCCTCATGCTGCTCTCCAGCTTGGTGAGCTCGGAGGGGCTGGGGGGGCTCTGGCCAGCCAGCCCAGTGCCGCTCAGCTTCTCCTCCTCTTGCTGCACCAGGCCAGTGATCTCGCTCTGTGAGCTGGAAATGCCGTCAGAGGAGTAGCCAGTGTCACTCAGGCTCTGGGGGCTGCGGGACAGGTCCGGGGGGTAAGGCTTGCTCCCATCCTGTGGGCAAGAGAGAGCACAGCATCAGACCTGGGCAATTCTGGAGCTGCTTTCCCCCAATTTCCCCCAAATCCTCCCTGGGAGAGCACACAGAAGGTCTGGGCAGCATTGGGAGCCAGCCCAGCATGAAGGCTGGGGAATGGCCTCGTGTCCCCCCATCAACAAAGGTGGGTGGTGAGGCGTGCTGCAAGCAGGGGATCATGGAATCACAGTTGGGTTGGAAAGGACCTTAAAGATCATCTAGTTCCAATCCCTTACCCTGGGCAGGGACACCTCCTGTCAGATCAGTTTGCTTGAAGTCCCATCCAGCCTGGCCTTGAACCCCTCCAGGGATGTGGCAGCCACAGCTTCTCTGAACAACCTATTCCAGTGTCTTACAACCCTCACAGGAATGAATTTCTTTCTAGTATCTAATCTAAATTTCCCCTCTTTTAGTTTAGAACTGTTATCCCTCATCCTATGGCTCTTCTCCCTGATCAAGGGTCCCTTTCCATCTCTCCTGTAGGCCCTTTAAGATACTGGAAGGGGCTCTAAGTTCTCAGATCCTTCTCTTCTCAAGGCTGAACACTTCTAACTCTCTCAGCCTGTCCTCACAGCAGAGATGGATGACACAGAAAACATCCCCGGGAGCGCGGGCATTGGGAGACTCATAAACACATTTAACAAAGCATTATCTCCCCCAGTAACTACAGGAGAAGGTTGTCTAATGGCAGCATTGACTTTTCTAGTACCCACCGCAGAGGGCCAGCGGTGGCTAAGCCCCAGCCTCTTGGGCTACCAATGTCTGTGTGCCCTTCCCTGAGGAAGGGGTGGGAGGGAAGAGCTGCTTCCCGCTCCCCTCTGCCTGCACCGTGAGAAGCCCAAGAACAGGTAATTGGTGGGGGACAATGTCTGGGGAGGGAGCAGCCCAGACACCCCGGCACCTGGCAAGGCTGGGGCGGTGGCACTGAGAGGACAGGAGCTTCACCAGCAGCAGCTGTGGGGAACAGCCACTTTTTAATGAACTTTAATTTCCCTGACTGATAGCCCCATCAAGGTGTGGGGTCTCCTTCTCTGGAGATATTCCAAACCTAACTGGACACGTTCCTGTGTGACCTGCTCTAGGTGTTCCTGCAGGGGGATTGGACTGGATGAGCTTTCAAGCTCCCTTCCAATCCCTGAGATTCTGTGATTCTGTGAAAGCCAAACACCAGCCCGATGCTACAGAGCCAGCAAAGTTCCTAAGGGGGTTGGAAGGGCTGGAGACAGCAGTGTTTTGAGCTCACTGTTTCCCAAAAGGCAATCTCCCAGGGCAAATGGCCTCAACGACACCTGGAATACCATGCCAGCCCTGGGTGGGATGCGGTCCCCAAGGGCGCTCAGAGCCGGATGCACCCTGAGAACTCACCTCCTGCTCCTTCGCCCGCGGCGCCTCGGGAGGTGCCCGGCTCTCCTTGCTCTCCACCTCTGGTTTGGGGGTCATGCTCTTTCCCTTTGGCGTGGTGCTCTCAGGAGCTCTGGAAGGTTCTGGGGCAGCTTTGGGCAGAGGTTTTTCCTCTGCTGGTGCTGGGGGCTTCTTCTCCACTGGAGCAGGACTCGGGGTCCTGCTCGGCTCAGCAGCCCGGAGGCTCTTCGCAGGTGAGGGCTGCCGCTCGGGGGGTGCCACCGGCTCGGTGGGCACCGGTGTGGGTGCTTTCTGCTGCTGGATGGTGGTTGGGGGCTGGTGCCGTGGGGAGCCGGTGGTGGGTTGCTTTGAGGCAGGCAGCGGCATCGGGGCAGGGTCGCCAAGGCTGCCTTCGAGCAGCCGCTGAGTTTGGCAGTTCAAGCACAGCCATTCGTTCTTCTGCAAAACGGAAAAAAGGGAAGAGTTCTGCTCAAACTCAGGGGGCTTAGACATCACTGCAATCATAGAAACACAAGGTTGGAAAGGACCTACAAGATCATCTAGCCCAACTGTCCTCTTGTCACCAATACTACCCACTGGCTACTAAATCATGTCTTGTAGCACCTTGTCCAGAAGCTTCTTGAACACCACCAGAGTCAGTGACTCCACCACCTGCCTGGGCAGCCCATTCCAGTGCCTGAGACCACTCTTGGGGAGAAAACCTAATCTAAATCTCTAATCTAAATCTCCCCTGGCACAACTTGTGGCCATTCCCTTGAGTCCTATCATGAATTCTCTGGGAGAAGAGGCCAACCCCCTCCTCTTCACAACTCCCCTTCAGGAAGCTGTAGATAGCAGTGAGGTCTCCCCTGAGCCTCCTCTTCTCCAGATTAAACAATTCCAGCTCCCTCAGCTATTCCTCATAGGACTTGTGCTCCAGACCCCTCACCAGTTTTGTTGCCCTTCTCTGGACACGTTCCAGGGCCTCCATGTCTTTCTCGTAGTGAGGGGCCCAAAACTGAACACAGTGCTTCATCCCAGCAGGGACCTCACCAAGAAGTTCAGCTGATGAGACACACAGTGATGGTTGCAAAGGACTCAGTCCACCCAAACCATCACCAGCTTTGGAGGCACCAGGGGGTGAGGAAGCACTACCATACAAACCATCTGGAGGAGCCCAACCATCCAGCCTAAAACCCACCCCTACTCTCATCCAAACCTCAGTGATGTTCAGCCAGAGGGACCATGGCTATGACGCAGGGATTTCACACTCTCTCCAGCATCACCGGCTCTTTTCATCTCCCCCTCCTGCCCGTATTTCAGTTTTAAGCAAAGTTAAACAATGACAGCAGATTACTGCCAGAGCTTAACACTTCTGGGGCTCCATACGGCTCTTTTCTCAACTCTGATTTGCGATACAATAAAGGTTTAATAGCATAATCATAATACTTACAGACCTTTTAGTACTATTTTTTTTTCCCTAGGTTATCAGAAAATACCGGGTAGACGAGCACACAAAAATTTCCCAGAGATCTTACCCAAAGTACACGCTGTGCGGGAAAAAGAACAAGACAATCTCCTCTAGTGAAATTCTCAGCAAGAGGCGTCGCTTTATGGCCTGGAAAAAGGCGTTTGTGAGCGGGGCTGTGAGTGGCAGAGAGCCCCGCGGGGCTACGGCAGGGGCTCTGCATTAAGAGACCAAAAGCACTCTCCACCCCCCTCCACTCCCTGAGGTCATCCAAAGGCTATTTTTATCCACCCAGGGATGTCCAGGAATAGGGACCTGACATTTCCTTCCCTTCTGATGTTTCATCATCTTAAATCTTCTCATTTTTTGCTGCTAACAGCCTGATATGCTCCAAGCCATGTTTCCCAGGCTCCTCTTTTGCTCAGCTGTTGTTCCCGAAGTTCAAGGTGGCCAACCTCAGGGGGGAGCTGGCCCCAGAGGAGTTGTCACGGTATTGGAGAGGTGGTCTTGGTCTCCAGCAGAATCAGGCTGGGACTGGAGCTGCAAGCCAGCCGTGTCTCCTGGGAGCACAGTGGAGGCCATCGGTCTCCATGTAGATGAGGTTCACCAAAACGGCCTCAAGGAAACAGCCTCAAGTTGTGTCAGGAGAGGTTTAGATTGGATATTAGGAAAAATTTCTGCACTGAAAGGGCTGTCAAGCTTTGGAACAGGCTGCCCAGGGAAGTGGTTGAGTCACCATCCCTGGAGGGATGTAAAAGACACGTAGATGTGGCACTGAGGGACATAACTTAGTGGTGCACTTGGCAGTGTGAGGTTAACGGTTGGACCTGAGGATCTTAAGGGTCTTTTCCAACCTCAATGAGCCCACGGTTCTATTCTACAACTCTAAAACCCACACCTGTGAGACAGCAGAACGGGTTTGGGTCCCGCATCCAATGCCCAGGAGTCCCCATGTTTTGATGAGATGCTGGAGATGCTCTGCAGCTGGTGGCAGCCAGGAGCAATGAGCTTCCCCATGGACACTTCTTCAATCAAGCCACAACCTGGCCTCGGAGCAGCCATCCAGCCCATGCTCTCCAGGGAGCAGTGGGGCAGGAGGGCCGCTTCTGCAGGGAAGGGGCAGGCATGGACCATCCTGCCTCCCACCTCTGCCACTCTGCAGCAGCCCCTGCGCTTCACACAAACATCTTAAGACTCCATTAGGGCTTGGGAAGGCCGTAAAAAAAAATGCCATAAAGAATTCCCTTTCAGAATGGTAATATTTAATTACTGCTTAATCAAAGAGAAAGCCTAATTAAGGGGCAAGTGCAGCCTATTGTATCTTAATGATTGCATTTGTCTTCCTTTATTTCAGAGCTCGCTCTCATCCCTGTGCCTCTGAATCAGATCTCCTCGCCCCGCTCCGCTGTGTAATTATTTCAGGCTGCAGAAGGAAATGTGATTGCGTGACACAAATTGAATTCCTGCCTCATGGAAAAAGGTGGCCTTTCATTTTTCTTTCAGGAATCCCGTTTTAATTCGCCAGAGCTCCCTCCCCCGTGGCAGCAGTGAGGAGGGGGAGGCGCGATGCAGAGGGGATGGGCTGGCTGTGCCAGACCAGAGCTCAGTTCCTGCCCGTCCCTCTCTGCCATGGCCATTGTGCCAGCTCCCCGCTTGCTCCTGCAGGAACCGGAGAAGATCAGCCTACCTTAAGCAACCCAGCCAACTGTTTATAGGCCCTTAACACACTGCCCAGAGGAGACATTGCCTTGTGATAGCTGGGACCACCCTGCCAGACTGTGGTGGCCAGGAAGCTCTAGATGAGGGGATGGGCACAGCTGCCTTTGCCCTTCCAGGGCAAAATTCAAACTAAGGATGACCATGGAAGGCCAATGCTGGCCACCAGGTGCCAACTGTAGATGCCAAGTGCCAGTAATGTCCCATTGTAGCAGGTGGCTCTTGTGCCCATGGAGAGGCAAGGGCCTCACATGCTCCAGCCAGTGCCCTCCTGGGACAATCATGACAGTAAGACATCCTCCAAAAGGTGCAGCCTCCCAGGGAGGTCCGCTCCTTTTGTCTAGGTTTCCTTGGGAACAGATGTACCTGCTTTGCAAGAGCAGAAGTTCAGGGTGGACATTAGGAAAAGCCCCTCTGCTGAGGCAGTGGGACGGTCACCGTGGGATCTCCATCCTTGGAAGGGGTTCAAGAGTTTGCTAGACAAAGCCCTTGTGTTGGTGGCTGCCCTGCTCTGCATGGGAGGCTGGGATGGAGACCCCATGCTCCCCCACCAGTACCTCCCCAAGTCCATGCAGGCAAGGGGTGCCACCACAGCACAAGGCAGGCATCAGAGGAGAGGACCTGATGGCATCATCTCATCAGGATGAGGCTTAGGGCTCCTCCAAGACCACGTCTGAGCCATGGAGACCTGGTGGCTCCACAGCCTGGGCTGAGCCTCAGGTTGCTCCCAGCTGTGGCTCCACAGCCATTCCTCTTGGCAGCTGCCCCAGTTTGAGCAGCTCACCCTGCCATCCTGCTCTCACAGATGTGACAGCTCAGCTCTTCACGGGACCACTGCGGGAAGCGGATAAGGGAACAATCTCCGGTAAAAATAGCCCTGCCAAAAAGATTGCGGAGCTCACTCCAAAAGGGAGGCGGAAAGGCTGGGAAACTGTCCTGGTTTCAGCTGGGAGAGAGTTAATTTTCTGTCTCGCAGTTGTTGGGTTTCAGATGGGGTCTGAAAGGAATGTCAATAATGCATATTGTTTTAGTTGTTGCCAGGTGTTGTTTATGTTTTTCAAGGACTTTCCTCAGCTTCCCACAGAAGCCCATGAGGTGCATGGACAGAATGATGGAATACTCTGTACCACCATGACCAGGATCTACATGGGGTTATCCAGGGCTGGGGGGGTTACTGGTGCTCACCACGTGGGAAGGTACCGATGCACCGAGTGGTGAGAGCGACTTGTGTCATTATTATTTTCCTTTTTTGTTATTTTTCTATTAAACTGTCTTCATCTCAACCCAGGAGTTGTTTTGTTTTTTTTTCCCTTTTGGGTAAAGGGGAAGAAACTGGGGGAACCAGGGAATGGAGAACTGAATTCTCCTGAGTGGTGGGAGAGAGAGCCCTCAGCCTCACCAGCCGCCAGCGCTGTGTAGAGCCGTGGGAGCGCTGGGAGGACAGGCCGTGCCGCAGCAGCCGTCGCATCCCAGCTCTTGCTGCAGCGAATGCCTCCAGCAGCAGGAGCTGCCGGGCTCCTGCGTGCACACGGGGAGGCGTGAAATCCTGCCCCCGGCAGCTGCGGGGAGATGGAGGCAACCAAAGCCGCCCCGCACCCGGGTGGAGCATCTCTGGAAACCTCTCCAAGCTCTCAGTCCTCTATCTTTTGCGAGACCCCCACAGCCCCACCGGCACCGATACCCACATCACACGATGCTGAAAAACCAGGGGCTCAGTGAAGTTGCCGCATCTGAAGCATCTCCCAGCCCCGCGCTCCGCCGGTGACAAATGACCCGTCCCTCTCCCGCCGTCCTGCAGCGTTATCAGCTCAGTGCTCGGTTTTCCTGCAGCGTCCTCTCTGCTCCCTCTGGAGAGGGATCAGCTCCCTCCTACCTATGGCTTGGGGATGGGCGCTTCCCAGCTAACGCGGCCGAAAGGGATGAAGCCGCCCCCTGAGGAAAAAGCAACCATTCGACCACCGGCTGGCTCGCTAACAGCTTGTAAATCCCCATCCAGATTAGCCAGATCCCACCAAGATAATAATAATTAGGCTGTATTTAGTGCTTTGCACATCCAAAACCCTTGGGTGCCCAGGAAGTCAGGGTGCCCCTTGGTGGGGCGATGAGTGGGGTAAGGATCTTACAGCAAAGGCACGGCGGCGCCTGTCTGAGTCTCTGTGCTTAGAGACGTTGGAAACCACGGCCACGACTAGGATGGGGATGGGGGCTTGCTCCACGCTGAGCTTTGCTGCCCGAGGGTGCACAGCAGCGGTAGGTGCCAGGGTGGGGTGGAGGGTGGCGTAACTTCATGGAGTAGGGAGCCGGGGCGCAGGCACTGCCAATGGGGTGCAGACCGTGTTCCAGGCGAAGGAAAGCCTCAATAATTAAAGAGAGGGATGAAACCAAAGTGCGCCTGAGATGCTGTCTTAAATGAAGAAGGGCAGGGAGCGCTGGAAACTGGCCAGCTGGGCAGGCAGGGGGGTGAGGGAGGGAGCCTGGGGGCTGCTCAGCCCAGCCAGGTTATCAGTTTATACCCCATGGAGGTCAGTGCTCCAACCCCTCAAGCTCCCAGCCTCCCTCGCCCCCAAACCCACTGGAATTTGCAGAAGAGTTATGGAAAAAGCAGGTTTCCAGAGAGAGAAAGGGAGCTCCTGTGGTCTTTAAGGGGCAGGATGGAGCCCTGGGTGCAAGGACACCCTGGAGAGCGGGAGGCTTCGCTCAGGGCATTGCATCTGAGCAGCAACTATCCCGGCTTTTAACTGCCCACCGTAGGGAAACGCGGGATGTGGCTGCAATTCCAGCAGGCTCTGCTGAAGGGGCAGCGATTGCTGAGCCCCATGGCTGCCAGCCTTCCCTCCCGAGGGAGAGGGAGGGTTTTGCAGAAGCCCTGAATGGCAGGGGAGCCCCCGGGGCTGCTGCCGCAATATGGGGAGATGGGTCATGGGGTGGGGGAGCAATGGGGATCTGGGGGGTTGGTGCCCATGGAGGGTGCTCCTGGCTCCCCCCGGGCTCTGGCACCCGCTGGCCGGTGGCCACAGCCGCGCTCGCCAACCTCCGCTGGGTCTTACCCTGCAATTGCTTTAATTCTCTAATGGGCGACAACAAAACTGTAATTAAGTAAAATAGAAGTCTTCCCGCTTCATTTTGGTCAATGCTACCGCTTGGCAAGTTAATTAAGTGCTGAGTCCCCCAGCGCCGCTGGGGTTTTGGTTTGCTTCTTTCAAACGACGGAGCCAGCCAGCTTCAGCATCATGGTTGTGTGTGAGTCCCCCCTTTGGCAACTCGGAGGTCTGAGAGCCTCGGTGGGGGCTGATGGTGCCTGAGCCTTCCCAGCCTTCCCCAGAGGCTTCCCACTTTTCCCAGTTAGCTCCTGGCTGCCAGTCCTCCCGTCCCCATCACCCCCAAGAACCTCACTGCGACCCCTCCTCCTTCTGGCAGATGCCCGGCCGTGGCCTTCATCCCAGTGCAAACCGCTCCCTGCAATATCATCCCTAGGACTCTCTCCAGTTATTTATTCCCTACAGTATTATTTTACACCGTCAAACTGGTATCTATTAAAAATACCGGCACAAAAATCTGTACAAAATAAGATAAGCAGCATGAGGTGAAAGTATCTCGCGAGCCAGATCACATCTCCCAGCACTAACCGCGGCGAATCTCACAAGAATATTTCATTTATTTGCTGACAAGTACTGTGCAGGGCTCATCACTGTGACAGATGGGTGCCTGGAAAATATGGAAAACACTTCTGCTATCTGAATTGAGATCCAAATTAACAACAAGAACCTCATAAAATCGCTTCTCAAGCATTCCTCTCAGCCCTGCTTGCAGGAGAGCTCCCATTTAGGAGGGCTCCTGACGTCCAGACACCTTCTACGCACCCTCCCCGCAGCAGAAATGGGGGCATCTCACTGCATGATCCCACCTCCCAGGCGCTCAGCATCCTTGTGCTAAGAACACCACGGCTCTGGCCGTGCTGGGGAATGGCTTTTAGCACAGTTTTAAAGGAAAGGGACTGAGTCATGCCTGATCTTTGGATGCCAGGGCTGTTTCAGACCCATCTTGGGCGGTGCCTGGGGTCTGGCTGGCAGGTTCTCCATCCTCTAACCGCTCCTCTGCCCTCCCCTCAGCAAAGATGCTCTCTGCCTGCAGCCTCCCCTGGTGAACGCCAGTGTTTATTCATTTCGGATGTTTGTCCCCCGCCTTGGTTTGAGCCCATTCCCACAGCTGAACTCTGCCCCCCGCTCCCCCCAAACTCCTCCTCCCAGCGACTGGAGGCACCACACTTCTCTGCCAAACCCCTTTGACCAAGCCAACTCTGTGCCTCTCCAAGGATGCTCGCCCACAGAGGGGAGGATGCTCACCACCATTCCCGATCACAGCATGTTCCCAAAGGGCGTGTGCAACCTCCTGTGCCGTCGGCAAATAACCACCAGCCTGGTTTTACCCCTGGCCCTGCCCTTCTCTCTCCCAGGAGGCTGAGGCTGTGATGGGATTTGAGACTGGGGCGAGGAAACGAGCACCAGTGCAGCGGTGGAGGAAGCACCAGAGATCAGGAGGAGAGATGGAGCCAATGCAAGAGATGGTGGTCAGAGAAGCTCATGGGGAAGAGACCAGGAAGGGTTCAGCTGGACATGGGGCCGGGAAGGGACTGAGACCAAGGGGGATGCAGAGGCAGTGGGCAGGCAGGGGCTACCCTGGGGAGCCTGGGGACAGGCAGAGCCGGCAGGGGGGACAGGCAGGGCCGATGGGGCACACACGGGTGTTCTCACATGTCTGAGGGACAGCCACCACCAAGACTGAGCAGAGAGCATAGGGTGTGCTCTCACCACCAGCAGAGTGAGATAAGACAAGGGGTAATGGGTTTAAGCTAAAATAGGGTGAATTCACACTAGATATAAGGAAGAATTTTTTTACAATGAGGGAGGTGACACACTGGCCCAGGTTGCCCAGAGAGGAGGCTGATGCTCCATCCCTGGGAATGTTCCAGGTCAGGCTGGATGGGGCTCTGCAACCTGATCTAGCTGAAGACGTCCTTGCTCATTGCAGTGGGGCGTTGGACCCTTAGAAGTCCCACCCAACCCAAACTATTCTATGATTCTACTGCTGCAATGGTGCCATATTCCCCCTAAAACCACCCTCAAAACAAAATCCTACTCAAGCCTGAGACAGAGCTGCTTCCTAAACTGCATTTATGCTGGCATATGGGTGCTGCTTCTCAAATTCATGTATGCATATATAAATATATGTACACACACACACATATATAAAATGTATAAATAAAGAATAAGAGCTAAATGCAACTCAAAGGCCATTCAGCAGAGCAGGCTGCATTTCCAGAGCCCCACTGGCCCCGTGCCGATGCCTGCCCAGCCGGGGAAGCGCAGGGGACTGGTGGTGTCCCCGGGGAGTCACTGCACATTGGGCAGAGGCTGTTGCAGGCAGCGCAGCAAAGAGCCAGGGCTCCCTCAGCACAAAGCCATGGTCTCCCGGGACCATCCGCAGGGAGAGGCAGCGAGGGGCCAGCACACACCTCCTGCAGCTGATTTCCCTCGGTTGCCAACTGCTCCCTGCTAATTGACTTCCTTACCATCAAACTGGGCAAGTATTCCCACAGCCCTGGTTCACAGATTAGCCCAGCTGAAAGCCACCGTGGTTATTTCAATCCCTTGCTAAATATAACACTTGACTGAGCAACCCAGTGATGTGTTTTCCAGCATCAGCCTATTCTTATCTGTTCCCGTGGCCTCTCTTGGGCTGATGAAGCCAACGGTCCCTGCCCAGCTCTATTTTGGATGCGTGCGATGTATGGGTGGCCTTCGCACCGCAGTCACCTGATTAAACACAGTGCAGGGTAACGAGCTCGCCGGGATGAGCCCAGCATTGCAGGGCTTGTTTTCTGCCTCCCATCTGCTCCTCTCCACCCCCCAACTTCCTTCTCCATGCTGGGACCTCTCCCAGTTGGGAAAAAAAAGACACAGAAAGGGAAGACAGGAGAAGCTGCACATGGTGGCTGAGCTGCCGTCAGCCGTGTGGAGAGGGAAGGGAAGGACGTGGGCAGTGCCAGCTCCCAGCCCTGGCTCCACGGCAGCTGGAGGGGAGACGCCGTGTCTCTCGCCAGTTCTCCCTCCTCTCACCAAATCCACCTGGAGCACCAGTAGGGGTGTCTGCCCCACCATGGTGCTGGGGGAGAAGGGAAGGCAGGGCGGAGATGGGGAGCCAGACAACATCCAGGCACTGAAGTGGCCATCACAGTCCTGTCCCTGTGCCACCCAGGAGCATCCTACTCTCTTGTCTCTCCCTTCTCCTTCCTTTCCCTCTGCACATGCTTCACACCACGGCGGAGTCTGGGGGTCAGAGAAACAGCCCCTGGAGGCTTTCAGAGCCTACCACCCTGCCGTTCAACACGCTGCAGAGCCAGGGGAGGATTATTCCAGCTGAAAGTCTTTGACTGATGAGTAATAGCAACTCTCCCCTCCACTCACCTTCTAGGAATCGCTGTGCTCTTGCCAAGTCCAGCTTATTCCACCGCAGCTGCCAATGGCTGGGCCAGTGAACGCCGCCACGGCAGGGAGAAAGCCTCTGCGGCCGTAAGAGAGGTGCAAGTTTGGTTTCCACCAGCACGGCCAGCCTGGACCACCTGTGGCTTCTTGCCCAGCCACAAATCCCAGTGGTCGTGCCTCTGGGTAAGGGCATTGCCACCTCAGGCAGCCCCTCCCATGGCGAGAGTGGAGATCTGCCGAAAACCCATGGGCTTTTAGGGGACATTTACCTGTGGACCGGGGCATACGCTCCTCTGCTGTCTCCTGAGATGTCCCAGGGCCCACAGCAAGGGTCCTTCCCAAATTTGGCTTGCTAGGGGCTGGAGGAAAAGGCCACAAACTCTTCCACATCATTAGGAATCATGGTGGTAGAGTCAAGCTTAGACTACTTTCCCATATTGTTATTTCACTGTCGGGCCCAAATAATTTCATCCCACAGAGCTCGGAAACAAGCTCACCTCAGCTGCCAAGGGCCAAAAGCCCTTGAATGACAAGGGCCAGTTGGTAACTGGTTTGGGTCATGGGACTAGGACCCCAGAATAACACACACACACACAACCAAACCCCAACCCCAGGGAGAAGGGCTGCCGGTAGAGCCCAGCTCCACAGCATAGAGTCATAGAATCATTTAGGTTGGAAGAGACCCTTGGGATCACTGAGTCCAACCATCAGCCCTACTCTACAAAGTTCTCCCCTACACCAGATCCCTCAACACCACATCCAATCTGCTCTTAAACACACTGAAGGATAGTGACTTCACCACCTCCCTGGGCAGCCCATTCCAGGCTCTGACCACTCTTTCTGGGAAGAATTCTTTCCTCATGTCCATCCTAAACCTACCCTGCTGCAGCCTGAAGTCGTTCCCTCTCATTCTATCACTGATTACCCATGAGAAGAGACCAGCACCAACTTCTCTACAATGTCCTTACGTGCATCCCAGCACCCACATCCTTGTGCACCCACAGCCAGCAGCCAGGCTCCCCCGCCTCATCCCTGCCCATCTCCCACCACCTCCAAAATTAGGGCAGCTGCTGCGGCAGGAAGCACCTTCTGTATTTTTGGAGCTTTTGGAAAAGAAAAAAATAAAATTGGAAAAAAAAAAAGAAGAATCTTTTCGAACGGCAAGAATGTTTCTAAGTCAAAGGATTTAAACTATTTTGCAATCAAGGAAGCGTATTTCCAAACGAGCCCGGCTGCGAGAGCCTGGGTGCTGTGTGGGCTGTGTGAAGGGGCTGCTAAAAAAGGGTACACAGCTGTCCAGAATTTGGAAACCGGTGCTTTTGCAGAATATATATAGACATCCCTCCCCACTCAACATATTTCCTTCCAGTTGATAAGGAAAAAAAATATATAAAAAAATAAAAATTGAAAGGATCAGTAGGATATTGAGGAGAGCACTTTGATGCTTTGGGTTCATCTAAAAGCCACGGGGCCAATTCCCAGGGCTGTGGGTGAGCATCCAGTGCCCAGGGGTAAGCATCCAGTGCCCAGGGAAGGCTGGCTGAGCATTGGTGTCACTGCCACGTTCCTGCAATAAGACAGGCACCCAGCACCAAACCAGCTGCCATCTGGAACGGGGAAGCAGAGACACCAGCTCCTAGCACAGCAATGGAGGTGAATGCAAGCAGGTTTGCCTCAAGATGGCAAGGAGAGGTGAGACATGGAGGCCAACCACCCCCAGGTGGGACATAGGACACCCTCTGCGTTCTGGTATGAAGAAGAGAAGATGGGTGGCCTGATGTGACCACCAGAAATACCCATCCTCACTCTGACTCAACCAGTTCACCCACCACCTTCTGCACCAGCTCATCCCTCAGCACTTTGGCTCAGGTAAAGCACATCCTTGATTTCACACGGTTGTCACTGCTGGGCAGTGGTCATTTATCTGGTCATTTATCTCCAATATGGTGTGAGCTCTCCTGTTTTCCTGGCCGTTGGCTACCACCAGGCATCTTCTGCTACCTTCACCATTATCCGATGTCCCCTTCTGCAGTGAGCATGTGGAGAGAAAGCTCAAGACTCAAGAGGGAGCATCTTTTCAGAGGCGTGGGAGAAACAACACATCCAGGCAGAGCACCTGAAGGTGCCACCATGGGAGGAAACACACGAAGACAGCGCTGCGTATTTAAGAAAAAGGAATATCACAAAGAGTAAGAAAAAAGGGAAGAACAAGAGCCCAAGTCTCAGATGCTGAAAGGGCTTTTCGTTTTCCTTTTCACTGAACCTTACTATTTCTCTCTGGTTTATCTTGGAGAAAGAGCTAAATTAACTACCAGCTCAGTTCCGAGAGACTGGATCCAAATGGATGGGGAATTAAGAAGATTTTCCGTTCACAATAAAACCCAACCAACGGTATTAAAGCAGCAGAGGGCTTGGTCTGGTTTTCAAAGATTAGCTATGGCTGTCCCAGGGAACACAAGCTTCAATTTTCCCATTTTGCTCCAGTGTGACGTTTCTAAAGCTGCTTGGATCATTTACAGTCTTTACCGACCAGACTGTGATGACCATCATGTAACCACGGAGAAGAGAAGGATGCGGCTCTTATCCTCCACCGTGTCTCAGCTCCCCATCCCCTCTCGCCCCATAGGCAGACCAGTGGCTCCCAGTACTCCCACCCTGAGGACCCTGCTGGGTTCCTGCCCCACCACTAACATCACGCCGCAGCTCCATACCCAGCACTAAAACCCACCAGCACGGAGGCAGGAGACTATTTTCGCCTTGCTGATAAAGGAGTAATATATTGTTCATTTTTGTTTGAATCGATCCGGCTGCGTGTAGTAATTTACTCTGTGATGTAGTACTCCTTAACGAGATTTATCAGCCTGCCAGCCAGCCTTATCTTTAACAGCCCCCATTATTGGGATGTATTTCTCAGCCAAGGTTAAGAGCAGCGGGAGGAGCTCCAAACGCCAGCTGCATGATGATAAAACCCTGCAAAAACACCCAGGAGATGTACGTGGGGTCTGGCAGACCCCATACCTTGGTCATCACTGATCCTAGTGCACCCCTTTGGTGCCTTGGGACAGCGGAGATCCAAGATGTTTCTCGTGGCCGCGCTGCTATTCCACAAGTACCTCTGATGAAATAACCCCGTCTCTTCAGCAACCCGTAGGTGGAAGATTTCAAGTCTGCAGCAAAATAATGCTTGTGGAAAGAAACCTGGCCCAACGCTGCAGAAAACAAATGTAATATTCTATTCGTGGGGTTGGGGTTTTTTTTTTCCTCCAACAGAATGGAAGAAAATCCAAGAAAAGCTAAGTTTATCAGAGAAGCCTTATTTAATCAAAACCTTGTTTTTTCATAGGCACTAGTGTTGACTAAAATATCCAGGCATCCAGCTAGTAATTTTCTGCATCTGATAAGAGCAGATTCAAGCTGTCTGATTGCTCTCTTTTAAATTGCAAAGAGCCCCAAGTGTCTATCAGGCAGCAGCCACTCACTTCCAAACCAGAAGAAAATCTGCCTCTCCAAGAGCTTCAGCTTCCTTCCCATTAAGAGCTGTTCTGTCCCCAGACCAGTCCAGCAGCAGCAAATGGGGTTTGAACCTATTTCATGGTCACAACGGATCATTTTCAAAGCGTGTTGGGGAGAGCCATCAGCTGTATGGCTTTGAGGCCAAGGACAGCACAAACTGATGGCCTGCAGTCATAGTATACTTTCAGAACTTTAAATATAATGATTAAATTTCCCAGGAGACAACCCTACATTGGCAGAGACCGAAAACCTCACACGGAGGTAGCTGAGGGCACTCAGAGCTCCACTGCTGAGACCTTCCAAACCCATCTTCCCACCGCCCTTGCCTGTTGGGTAGATGCACCAACAGATCGGACATCTGCAAACAGTTGTCCTCAGCTCCCCCAGGCCCTGCCAGACAGCAGGAGGTCATCTCCAGGCTTTCCTGCCTCTTTAGTACCTGAAAAATATGGCATCAAGGGCTAAGGGCTTGCACCTTTGGGTTGAAGGCAGCCAGTGCTGCACAGACACAGGCAGACATCTGAAGGAACCTGTGACCCCACCGATTCCGGCCCTTTGCTGCCTTCTCTTCTCTTCTTCTTCTCCATCCTGTTCTGTTTCTACTTTTATGGCCCCTGCTAGGATTTTTGCCCTGAAATGCATTGTATTCCTAGAGAACTGGAAGCTTTGGTGTCTGTGGGCAATTGCTGTTTGACCCCATTAAACGACTGCTGCTTCAAAGAAGCCTGCAGACCCTGCTTCTCGGCTTCAAGATTGTGAGCCCTGATTTCAGCAGCAGAAATATTTTAATTAAATGAACTACCTTTATAGAATAAATCAAGTGATAAGCTTGAAAAATTAACTCTCATAATCTTTCATGCTTCTGTGCAGGTCAATAAACTATTACAGTAAAAGGCTGGGAAACGTTCTCGAAACATGGGTCGTTACAACAGAGACAGATGAGGCCTTTTACTCCCAAAATGATCCACATCAGCGTCTTTCCATGCTCATACTTCATGTGCCCTCTCCCATCCCCTCACCAGCATCTCCCACCCTTCCAGGTCCAGTTCCCAGCCCTCCATATTGGGAGAGCATCCCTCTCCCTGCCCTCCTTGTCTGTGCTCGCCCCACGCGATTCCCAGCTCCACCAAAGTACCTAAAACCTGGGCCACCAGGGCACATTTGGGGAACCCAGGAGTTGCCTACAGAGGGGAGACAAGTGTTGGCGGGTCCAGTCTAATTTTCACCATCTTTAAGACTCTTCTTCAGATAAACCCTTATCTTAACTTCTTTTGAAAACCCCAGCTGACACATGGTGATTTGATGGTGACCCCAACCTGGATGGATGGTCCCACCAGGATTATCTGCAGCCGGGAGGTAGGAACTGGATACAGCTGCTGGAGTGGAAGAGCTGAGATTTTTTCACCTCAAGCATAAATGCAGTGAGAATGAAGCTAAGAAGCCCGAACAAAATGAAGCAGTGAAGTCCACATAAAATGGTAGCTTAAAAATAAAATAAAATAAAAAAAGAATTAGAAACCACACAACTGTTTACTTAGTTTAAAATGCATCTGTGAAGACATTTCCTTCTCCTGCTGCCCTTTTTTGCAAAGACAGAAAGATGCCTGTGGGACCTCCTGGCTCACTGAAGCCACAGAAGGAGCCACCTCATATAAACCCTTTAAGTAATTCAAGAAGCTCCTCTGTAAGAGTAGTTACGGGCCACTGCAGAAACCTGCTCCTCCGAGGGCTGGCACTACTCATCTGACTTCCAGCCTGAAGAAAAACCCAGGTTGGTTAAAAAATACTGCTGCCTTGCTCTGGTTTGCTCTTCTTTCCTGGTGTCCTATTTGCTCTCGGCAAACAGATGACTGTTGGTCATACTTAACAGCTCGGAGTAAGTGGGGAAATTACGTAAAGCTGGGAATTTCACAGCTCCGCTGCCGACGGCGAGCCCTTTCGGCGGAGCGCGGGTGTTTGTTCCCGGCAGGATCTGCCACCCCCCTCTCCGAAACCTGGGAGAGCCAGGGAACGCCAGGCTGGCACTGGGCCACCTGCATCCCAGGGAGGGGGTCCAGCTCCAGATAGGATCTGGATGCAGCTCTGGATGGGACAGAGTCCAAACCCGTAGAGTCAAGGGCAAAGCCCAGGTCCTTACAACCAGATTCACGCTTTCAGGGGTTATTGCCAACCCAGTTTCTCATTTCTTTGCCAAACTAACATGGTCTTTTTGGAGAATGTTTGCTCTCTGAGTCAGCCGAATCCCACTGATATCAATGCTTTTCTGCTTCAACAGGCTTGGGACTCTGATGCTCTTTGTGCTCCGAACAATTAAAAATATTCTAACTGGGGGGGGAAAAAAAATCACCCAAACCCCCAAAACTGGTGTCAGAGATCAGAGACTGCCTGCTAATTATCTCCTAGTCACGGCATAAATAATGGCCAGAAGCTTCAAGCCATAGCACGGGAAAACGCAAAGCGTTCGGAGATACCATCTGAAGATCCTGAAGCAGATCTCTCAATTAAAAAAAGCCCCCTTATCACCGTCAAAGAAGTTTCTTTGCCCTACTTTCCTGTAGCAGAGTGTCAGGCAAAATTTTATTAAAAAAAATTAAAACTAAAAAGAGTGGTACAGCAGCAAGGACAGCTCGAGCTGGGGGCCTCCAGAGCTGGACCCAGAACAACGTTATTCCTGGGCAAGTTCACCCTTATCATCTGTGTCCCCACCCTTCACTTTTTCACGTGCCACCTGGCTGTGTGGTAATTTATGGTCTGGGGTCTTCTTATTCCTTCAGTGTCTCCAGGCAGGGGTGTAACTGTTCTTACCTTGCTGGGTTACTGCCTCTGCTGAGGGTAGCACCTCCCTCATCTCCTAGGAAAGCTTGGGAGAGGGCATTGAGAGATGAGAGGGTCTTGGGCTGTCCAGCACAGGCTTCGGGGGCTCTGAACATAGGGTTCATTTCACTTATCTGTCTAAAATTTGGGCAGTGGGTTTCAGCAAGGCATCACCTGCCCCAAGGGCAAGATGGGGTGGGGGGGTCAAGACATGTCAAGGGCAGGGAGTCACCCTGAGTGGGTACCACCCTCGCCCTCGGCATGGAGAGACAAACCTGAAGCTGGAGGGGACAAACCCTACCCTCAGCGGTGGCAGCTTCCCCAAGGACATGGCAGAAGATGCTGAGCAGAGGGTCCCCGAGTGCTGAGCCAGTGCTGGGGCAGCCTGTGTAGGGTGGCGTGGGGCTCCCTGAGCTCAGCACACCTCGTCCCCAGCACGCTGCCTTATTTTAGCAGGCAGAGCAGATGGCAGTGGGCAGATAAGGAGGCAAGGCAAAGATGCGAAGAGAAAGCTTTAGAAATAAAGCCTCCAATGGGGGCTCGCTGCATTTTGAGGGTTTGTAGCCAGGATGAGCTTGGAGGCAGCTCAGGGGTTTGTTGGTGGGGGACCTACAGCTATGGAGAGAAGCCTGTCCTGGTTCCCAAAGAGTGCTTTGGCAGGGACAGCTGGCACAGGCTCAGCATGGCCTCGGTGAGGCACAAACAAAACTGAAATAATCCTCAGTTTAAAACCCTGGCAGAGACTTTCAGCCCTGCTGAGAAGGTACCTGGGCTCCACCGCCTCCTGCCCACAGGGCTGGGGGGAGCTGGAACCATTCCCTTCCCTGCCGTGGGTTTCTGAGCCTGAACATCTCTCAGGGATGCCACTCAGGATCTTCCCTGCCTGAAATGCAGGGGATGCTCTGGAGAGCACCCTGGGTTCTTCCTCCTCCTCCTCTCTGAACCCCTGCAGAGCTGGGGACCAGGACAACCGTATGTGGGGACCAGGACAGCAGCACACGGGGACAGGTCCAGCAGCAGTAGTCCTGAGCTGGGACTCCAAGGCACATTGAGAAGATGTTTTTTCCCCCTTACAGACAGCAGCACACCCTGTGCCCCAGCCAGGATGGCAGCACAGCCCTCCTCATCCCCCAGAAGACTGTCCCCCACCAGCCTGGCTACCATGCTCGAGGAGATGGTGCCAAAGACTTTGCCAATCAGACACCATCCACGTGAGACCTGATGAGAGCCATGAAGCCTGAGCCTCTCTGCTGTCCCAGTAGCCCAGTATGATGTTCACCGTGACCGGCAGGACACAGCACCCTGGGGCAGGACGGAGGAGCCCTCAGTAACCACAGCCACATCCTCCCGGACCCCTGCTTTCCCCTCCAACACACACCATGGAACTCCAGTGGCTGTGCCTTTAACACCGTTTCTCTTCCAAACGCCCTGGAAAGTTGTTTAAGTTGCAAAGCATTACCTGGGGCTTTGGCATCAGGTTCTTAATTAGCTGAAACGATTTGCTTTGTCGGGGAATGGTTTCCAGGAGCTCCTAAACAGCCTCAGAAGGGAAAAGCACTTCTGGGCGGTGAGTCGAGCACCAGGCTCCATCCCGGCCCTCCCCCCGGCAAATTTCTTTCTGCCACACAAAGGAATTAGGCAATTTTTAATAATATGTTCCATATTCCCTTGTGCTGGTGCAGGAGGGTCCCCAGGCTGGGCTTTGCAAGCTGCTGTTTCCCCAAGGTGGGTGGAGAGGCAGGGCGCAGTGCAGGCAGGGGAACATTTAGCCCTTGGCTCCCTGGTGCCGCTTCCATGGGGGTTTCAGCTCCCCCCAAGGCTGCAGGTAGGAGCTGGCAGGGGAAGAGCATCCCTCTCTCACTGTGACAGCACCAGAAAGAGCAGGCACTTCAGGGAGCCCACCAAGGGGGGCTCCACAAACCACAGCTGAGTTTGCAAACCACCTCTTACCTACCCAAAAGGAGGACCTTTTGATGGGGAGAGAAGGCGACAGCAATCGCTTTTAAGGGGTTGCTGGCTAAAAATGGCTCATTTTCCATACTTTCTGGGAGATTTCACCTCTCCAGGTGCCGTTTCAAGCAGCATATTTAGGAACTCTTGGCAAAGCACAAAATAATAAATAATTTTAGAGGTCCTTTTCCAAGAGGGCAAGCAGGTGGGCTCCCCCACGCAGGAACGAAGGAGTCTGCTGTGGGCAAGGCACAGCTGTGGCTATGCTCCCTCTTCAAACAGGCATTTCGTGTCCCATTTGTCATCCACAAGGACACGGGACAGGGAGAGGTGCTGGCATCCCCTCCAGACCTGTGCTGGGGGCTGGAGATGTTCCCCAGCTACAGCCAGACCTAGCTAAATGAGGGAGAGAGGGATAATGGGGTAAAAACCAAGGAACTCCTGAAAAAATCATTCTAGCAAATTACCAAGTAACTCCACAGGGACTTTGGATGTGACAAAACTTTTGAGTCTGCGGTTCCACCAACAGTCACAGCCTGTGATGCCCCAAGCCCCAGAGGAGGGCAAAACCCAAATGTACCTATGTCAGCAGAGGATGCAGCCAGCAAGCCTGAGAGGAGCCAAACGGGAAGGCAGCAGCCGTCCCCAGGGTGGTTATTTTCTGCTCTTCGGTGCTGGCATTTGCACCATGGGAAAAAAAAAATTTGAGAGAGAAACACATTTTGTGTTAGAGCAATCAATATCCTTCGAAAGTGGGCGAGCCTCTGGAGGCACAGAAGCCCTCCCCAGCCCAGCCGCTGGCACCCTCCTCTGCTTCGTGAGCTTCTCAAGGGACATTGCCTAAAAATTCCCCGTTTTCTCAGGGAAAGATCACACATTTGATGGAGTGTTTTATCCCTCGGGGCTTCTAAATATTCCCTCATTTATTTATGGTTAGGGCCAGTGGGTGGGAAGGAAAAGCTTAGGCATGTTCATGTGTGTGCAAGGACCAGGGAGCTCCCTACGTGGCATGCACCTTGCCCAAACACCCCAGTAGAGTTGTCACCAGCATTATGGGGGGCAGACCAGAAATAACGTGGAGCAGAGGCAAAAGGAGAGAGGGACACTTGAACAGGGGGTGTAGCGACAGGACGAGGGGTAATGGTTTTAAACTGAAAGAGGGGAGATTTAGGTTAGATATTAGGAAGAAATTCTTTGCTAAGAGGTTGGTGAGGCACTGGAACAGGTTGCCTAAGGAAGGTGTGGCTGCCCCATCCCTGGAGGTGTTGAAGGCCAGGCTGAATGGGGCTTGGAGCAACCTGGTCTGGCGGGAGGTGTCCCTGCCCAGGGATGGGGGGGGGTGGAACAAGTGGATCTTGAAGATCACTTCCAACCTGAACCATTCTATGATGTGATTCTATGGGGATGCCCCTGGCTCCAAAACCAGGCACTGGCCTGGAAGTCACCAAGCACTTCAACATGCCGCAGCCCAAGTGCTGGAGAAGTCTTTCCACCCACTCACGGGAGCAGAAACTGGATAAAAATCAAAGATGGAAAAGAGTCCAATCCTGCAGGATCAAGCACGAGCATCTGCGTTAATGCCTTGGCTTATAATTACAATCACTTACGTTAATAACTGCACCTCCGAGCTAATCCCTCCAACACTTCCCATTGATGGCAAGGAGCTGGTTTACAGCTTTACGTGAAAAAACGAGACTATGGAAGCATTGGGCTTTGTAAGAAATCCTGTATCAGCACCAAGGAGGCTGCAGCACGGCTTTCAGCCTGCCCAACAGAGCAGCTGCTGCTAGGCACATTTTATAGCTAAAAAAGAAAAGAGAGATGCGTAGGAAAACGAAGCTGTTCCAGTTTAAATAGCAGGGGCTGGGAGGATGTTCTGCTCTGAAGAGGTTCACTGAACGCTGGGAAACGAATGGGGAGTGGAAACTGCAGAGATTTCTCTTCCGCTCAGTGAATAAAACGCCGGCAGAGGAAGCCAGGGACCACGAGATCAAGGAGCCCGGCTGCCACGGTGGCAGGCGTGCCAAGGCTTTTAAGCAGATGGACCTCCAAGGGTGGGGTGGGGTGTCAAAGCGCCTGCAAAGCGTTGGTACCCAACCCCTCTGCACCCAGGGATGCAGGTCCCCAGGAGCCACCCCAAGAATTTCACTTTGGAAGTACAGAAAATAAGTATAAATGAAGAATAAAAATAAAAGAGTCCCTAGCATTTGGGGTTTTGCCAGTCAGCCCCTGCCCTCAGAGCTTCTCTGAGGATCTCACACCTCCAGAAATCAAACTGTCCCTGTGAGACATTTCTCTCTCAAGTTAAATGGCAAACGTCAACCAAAAAGGCATTTAATCATGTGTTTCCAGTCAGTTCCTGACCCCTCTGTCTAAAAAATCATTCAAAAGGTGGCTGCAACATGGCCACGGGCCGCACTAATAGGTTAGGCTAATCAGCCCGGGTCACGGAAGAATGAAATGTCACTCAAAATCTCCATTCAGACCTGCCTGGGCTCAGAGCCTTGGTGTGTTTCAACAAAAAAGCCTGCTTTCATTGTTCATTTCACTTTGGGGTTTATTTTTGCTGCAGGCTGTTACCGTCCACCTTCCCCATCTCACTGGAGGAGGAGGAAGCAGCCAGACACTTGGTGTGAACTCCCGTCACGTCCAGCTTTTGGGCTTTTAACATGCTGTAAAGTTTGATATTTTTAAAAATAAGAGGCTGAAGTGCCCTGGCTCGGGCTGCTTGCTCCTTGCTGCCACCCTCATCGCCCGGTGAGAGGCCCACAGCTTGTAGGGCGCATAGCACTGGAGCTGTGCTGAGTCCTGGGCTCTGTGGCTGTGCAGAACCCCAATCCCACTGACGATATTAATTATACCGGGCTTCCCTTTCAACTGGGAGAAAGGTCTCATCAGAGGGCTGGAGCACCTCTCCTATGAAGACTAGCTGAGGGAACTGGGCTTGTTCAGCCTGGAGAAGAGAAGGTTCTGGGGAGACCTTCTAGCAGCCTTCCAGTACCTGAAGGGAGCTACAGGAGAGCTGGAGAGAGAGGGACTCTTTGTCAGGGAGGGTGGTGAGACACTGGAACAGGTTGCCCAAAGAAGCTGTGGAAGCCCCATCCCCAGAAGTTTTTAGGCCAGGCTGGATGGAGCTTGGAGCAACCTGGTCTGGTGGGAGGTGTCCCTGCCCAGGGCAGGGGGGTTGGAACTGCCTGATCTTTAAGGCCCCTTCCACTATGATTCTGTGATTTCACAGGAGACCAGAGTTTAGGTTGCAATGCTGGGAGACTCAAAGAGGGTGTTGATGGTGAGGGCTCAGCTCTCCACCCCTCATCTCTGCCCTGAGGGGATCAGGCTGCCTCCCTTCAGCAAAAACCCATAGCCATTTAATCATCTCCTGGCTTCAACTGGGACAGAGTTACTTTTCTTTCTAGCGGTTGCTGTGTTTCAGACTTGGCCCTGAAGGTATGTCGGTAATGCGTATTGTTCTATTGTTCTAGTTTGAAGGACTTTTCCCAGCTTCCCAGAGAAACTAAGAAGGAGCATGGACAGAACGATGGAGTGGCCAGTAGAATATTCCATACCACAGACCTCATGCTCATGGGGGTTGGCTGGGGCCTGGAATCTGCAATCACTGCTGGGGAAGGTACCAATTCACCGAGTGGCAAGAGTGACTTGTGTCATTATTATTATTGTTGTTATTTTTCCTTTTCTGTTATTGTTCTATTGAACTGTCTTCATCTCAACCCACAATTTTTTTTTCCCTGTCTCTTTCCACCCCTTTTCTCCCTCTTCTCCCTGCCCTGCTGGGGCAACAGGGAGAACTGCATGGCACCGGCTGCCAGCTGGGGTTAAACCGTGACAAAAGGAGTTGGGAAATGAAGGCCCAGCTGGCTGGCTCCCCAGAGTTCTTCCCGCGGAACCACACTCATAATGCTGATTCTTTGCATAGATTTTCCTCACTTGCCCAGCGGCGTTTTCTCCAACACTCAATGTACTTCTCAGGAAATGGGATTTCATAGCCCTACGCCTTCGCATGGCTCACCCCGACGCTCGCGTAGGGAGGAAAATAGGGCATCCCAGCACTGAATGCACAAGGACCGAACGTGGAACATCGTTAAATCAGGGTGAAGCACTCTAATGGTTGAGTTGTAGATACCATAAAACTGCCTTTCAGGTCCTGTTGGCTCTCGGAGAAGGATACAACCTTCTCTGACACTCACGTGGCTGATAGGGGTTTGGGCTTGCTTCAGCAGCATGCTCTCAACGTGCCTCCTGCCCCAGGAGGGCTTGCCCTGCCCTTGTGCTTCACCAGCAATGGTTTTGACGGGGGAAGGAGGGATTCAACACAAGAGCCTGACCTGAGCTGGCTATGCTCACCTCCAACACATGCACATCCAGCCGGCAATCCTGTCATCAGCCTCACCATGTGCTTCTTCCCCAGCGTTGCCCACAGACTTCACCGTTGGCAGCACCCCTCCTCACTCTAACTTTGTTCCATGGACCTTTACAGGTGCTAAAGTCTGTGAGGGAAAAGCTGGGGGTTTGGAAGGTGGATCAACCCCGACAAAGTCAGTCCTAGATGTTGCCATCACAGCTGGAAAATCGAGCGTCTCCACTGCAGCCCGGCCCGAAAGCCACCTCCCCCTCAGCCCACTCAGAAATCCACTGTTACAAAGCCAATTAAACGCTCGATTAAGTGTCCCAACATGTTCCCAAGTAAGGTACTAACATGGCATGTTATTAAAAAAAAAAAAAAAAAAAAAGGAAGAAAGGAAGAAAGAAGAAAGCTCCAGTTTGTATAATGGCCTCTGAGCATCAGGATAATCTATGCCAGCTCCCAGGGGGTGGAAACAGGAGCTGAACAGCCAAATCCTCTCACCATCTCCAACAAAAAGAGCTGTTTCTCTCTCTGCCCACCACATCTTCAGACCAAGACTCCAATTTACATGGTCTCAGCAGCCTCACTGTCTGCTGCTGGTACTGGCCTTGGGGACCATGTGCCTCCACCATGAGTCCCCCGTGCTTCTGCTTGGAGCACCCTGCTCCAAAAGGAGCCTTCAACTTAAGCCCTATCACAGACTTCTGCAGGTGTTCTCCATCTTCACCAGCAGCCCCCACTGCTGGCAGGGGAAAGGGCTCATGACGCAGGAGCCCATACACCCCGCTGAGCAGCAAGGGTCAGGGCTACCACATCCTACTAGCCCCCAGCAAGTCATCCCATCAAGCTGAGCATCACAGACGTGATCCAAGCAACACTGGCCCTAAAGCAGTAGTCTGTAATCCTGTGTAATGTGTTTGGAGGCCACTGAGCATCCCCAGCTCAGCCCCCTCTAATCCCACCACCGCCTTTCCCAGAGCAGAGATGGAGATAACCTGCTGACACTGGGTAACAGTCCCTCCACTGGACACTGCTCCTGAGTTTCTTTAGCCACTCATCGTTAAATATAAGAAAAGACATAGCAGGAGCAAGAATAAAGGTCTGAGCCATCCCCAGCCTGCTGACAGCCTCCACACCTCCCCTGTAACATCACACTCCTCCTCCCCTGCTTTTCTCCAGCATCTCCTGCTCTTCACTGCATCTGGCACATCTTTAGGAGGCAACCTCTTGCTTTGCCCCCATGGCAGCTGTATGCCTGAAACAAGGTGTCCGCTGAGGTCTGCCTCAGCTCCCTCCTATCATCTGAATAGTTACAAGGACATCTCTTGGGTTGGTCTTGCAGTGCTCAGCTGTGACACTGCCCAAATCAGCAGAGGCATGAAGCTCATCAGGGCACGGGGCTCCAGGGCTGGCCCACCAGCACAGCTGCTGGACCTGATTTGAAGAGCAAAGGCAGGAAATCCTGTGCTAGAATCAGGTACTGGTTCTGAATTTTGTGAATGAACTGGGTCTCTTTTTTTCTCCAGCACTTACTTATAAAAAAATCTTCTGATATCCATAATAATCTACAGCAGCTTTAGCTTGTCCTGCTTCCTCTCTGTGCTTCTATACTTTGTCTATTTTTGCTGCCTTCACCCTTTCATATGTACAACAATAACTCTTTTCAAAGCTTCTCAAGGTCAAGAAAGTCCCTAACAAGGCGCGTTAGGGCAGTTATTGATCTTCTCTCAGTCTTTCCCAGAGCGGCTCCGAGTGGTAAAACCTCAGTTGGAAGATGGAAAGTTACTCAGTCCCTTCCCAGGCTGGTGAATTTTAATATTCATGGCACCCGACTCATGAGAATATCAAATCCTCTCACAGTGATAGCCCTGTACATCTGTCTCCACGTCCCTGCACAAGGTCACCATCCCCTCTGTCTACTCGAGGATGGCTTGAGCAGGTTTCTGAAGGATGGGTCTCTGTCACAGAAGTTTCATGGATAGAATACCATCACCCCTTAGGAGCAGATTTGCAACACCTACCAAATTAAGTGTCTGCTGGGCAAAGCAATCAAAGCTTAGCAGGGGGCCAGAGCTGGTGTGAAGACCTGTCCATGTCATAGGGGCAAAAGGCATTTCTCTAAACTACTCCTTGGCACTTTCTAGGAAACACCACGATCAATACCGCACGGATGAAGCTTCACTATCAATTAAAGCAGAGCTAAACCACACTGCTGCTTATAGCGGGGGCAATACCAGTCGCCCTCCGCATTCCCAGTAGGTGGTGGTTTGCCACAAATGGCAGCGAGCGGTGATGCTCCACTTCACGACAAGACATGGTGTCTTGCGGGTTTGCCTGCAGGCACCCTCTTGGAGAATATTGGCCCATGGGTGTTGGGAGCAGGCTGGCACACGAGGGCTGTGGGAACGTGTGGGCAGCCACCCTCCTCACAGGGAGGTGGTGGCTCCCAGACCTCTTGAGAATCATAGAATCATAGAATCATTTAGGTTGGAAGAGACCCTTGGGATCATCAAGTCCAACCATCAGCCCTACTCTACAAGTTCTCCCCTACACCAGATCCCTCAACACCACATCCAATCTACTGTTAAACACAGTCAGGGATGGGGACTCCACCACCTCCCGGGGCAGCTGATTCCACTGACTGACCACTCTCCCTGTGAAAAACTTTTCCCTAATGTCCAGCCTAACCCTGCCCTGCTGCAGCTTGCAGCCATTCCCTCCTGTTCTGTTGCTCATTGCCCGTGAGAAGAGACCAGCACCAACCTCCCTACAGTGCCCTTTCAAGCAGTTGTAGAGAGTGATGAGGTCTCCCCTCAGCCTCCTTTTCCTCAAACTAAACAATCCCAACTCCTTCAATCGATCCTCATAAGCCTTATTCTCCAGGCCTCTCACCAGCTTCGTTGCCCTCCTCTGTAGTCGCTCCAGCACCTCGATCTCTCTCTTGTGCTGAGGTGCCCAGAACTGGACACAGTACTCAAGGTGTGGCCTCACCAGTGCTGAGTACAGGGGGACAATCACCTCCCTACTTCTGCTGGTAATGCCTACGGTGGAGGCTCAGGTATAGCCCTGGTACCCAACCAGATCTCCGGCACAACGGGTTGACCCACAGCAGCAATACCGACACCTCAAAAGCCAAAGGGTTCCTTGTTTTAAGCCCAAATCTTTACACCGCCTGTTCCATGGTGAGCACTCTTGACATACTTGCTGGCCTTCCTGACAAGACAGTTCAGAAGGACACCTTGGCAGTGCTGGCCCAGGCAGCTTGTTAGCCCAGGAGCACAGCAATATACCAGGCAGCGGTTCCAAGTCCTAGGGAACAGCAAATATGCTCTGGAAAACCAGCCTGGCATTGGAGAAGCATCACTCGCTTCAAATACATCTTCATTTTGAAGTGAGGAAGGCAGAAAGCCCTTACCTCGCCCAGCCACTGTCACCCCTCTGAATATATAGCTTGGTTTTATGAACCATTGAAAACAATCTGCAGCAGCTTCCTCTGAAGCATTAATCAGCAGGGTCCACATGCAGCTGATGCTTGCCCATTAATAATGTAATTGCATCTAAAGGAGGAAAGGAATCTGGAGGTCTGGTTTTGGGTTGGGTGTTTTTTTTTCTCTGATTAAAGAATGGAACAGTGGTTCTTAAGATAATTTTCTAAGTGGCCAGAAGCCCACGGCAGGCTCCTGGTGAAGGTGAAGCCTTCAAGGTGAAGCCCAGCATTTGGAGTAGTCCTAGAACCTCCAAAGACACAATCATCAGAAGACCAGAGCCTGCAAGCAGACCTGGAGCTTAAATGGAATGGGGTTCTGCAGAAAAATCCAGCAGAGGGGCTGGGACACCTGCAGGAACATGGAGTGCACTCACATCCGATGGGGCACCACTCTAACCCCTACCAGTCTGCTGGGTTCCACATTTCAACCCCCCCATGCTTGCAGGAGGAGCCGGCGGGGGGGTGCCCGGCGTCGCCCAGCCCAGCAGCAGGAGCTGGCTTAATTACAGTGGGTTAAGCAGCAGAGAAAACTCATGAGTCACAGCGAGCTGTTAATTACCAACCTGGAAAGGGATTTGAGGGCTCACGCCGCCGAAGCCGCCTTCCTCTCGTGCTGTCACATGCAGCTCTCTCTGTTTGACTTCAGCTTCTGCTACTGACCTGAATATTTATACCCCTGGGGCTAGGGTTTTTGGTTTGTTGGGGTTTTTTTAATAAAATTAAAAAAGCATTATTTCTATAGAAAAAATCCAGGGGAAAGACAGCAATCGCTGCACTCCATGGTCCTCATCTCCAGCTACCTCCTTCTCGTCCTCCTAGAAACTCCAGGGTCTGACCCCCTGCCCACCCTCCAAGTGTGGCACCTAGCTCTTCCTCCTGTCCCCACAGCGGGGACCCAGCCATCCCAGCACCCATCCGAGCCCCAGGGACCCTGCCAAGCTGTTAGGGCAGGACACTTGATTTCAGGGAAAACAGCCTCAAAGGGGTGACCGGCAACAGTGGTTCCCTTCCACCCTCTGAGCCTAGTAGGAATCTCAGCACCCAGATTCCTATGGAAAAAAGGATGCCTGCATACTTCAAGGCACCTGTCCCTGCTTAAAATCCACCCACCCACCCTGTCCCCACATGCAGGTGGCTCTTTGGGAAGGGTTTCATACACGGAGCATCACAGGGAGAGGAAGGACACAGGGCTCTCTGAAGCGCCAGATCCCCAAGGCAGGCGCTGCCTGCATTCCAGAGGGCAGGAGGGAGGCTTTTCTTATGGCATTCTTATTAGACCCTGCTTTCCCCCCCTGGAAGGAGGCAGCAGGGGCTACTCAGGAGCCATGGATGGATAGAATCATAGAATCATAGAATCATTTAGGTTGGAAGAGACCCCTGGGATCATCAAGTCCAACCATCAGCCCTACTCTACAAGTTCCCCCCTACACTAGATCTCTCAACACCACATCTAATCTGCTCTTAAACACAGTCAGGGAGGGTGACTCCACCACCTCCCTGGGCAGCTGATTCCACTGACTGACCACTCTCTCCGTGAAAAATTTTTTCCTAATGTCCAGCCTAACCCTACCCTGCTGCAGCTTGCAGCCATTCCCTCTTGTCCTGTCGCTCATTGCCCGTGAGAAGAGACCAGCACCAATATCTCTACAGTGCCCTTTCAAGCAGTTGTAGAGAGTGATGAGGTCTCCCCTCAGCCTCCTCTTCCTCAGACTAAGACTAAGACTGGATAGCTCCAGATGCCAGACTGGGGCCAGGATTGCTGAGCTGGAGATGCTCTCTTAACCCGGCTAATCCTCTTTGGCTAGGAGCTGCCGGCTAATTGCCTTCCCAGCCAGAGGGACCCTCTGGAACTTGGCTGGGGAGCCATAGCACAGCATGGGGGGACACGACAACACAGGTTTGTGGCCACCAGCTCCCACCTGCAGCAAGGGCAGGCAAAGCAAGAGCCCAACGCTCCTCCTCCATCACAGATCAGACACCTTGTTCTGCCCAAAGGCTGATCTTGTCGAGTTTTATTCCCTGGGCTAATCGAACTCCTGTTTTCTGCTGGCGATCCTCCCCGCAGCCAAAGCGCAAGAGATACTGGGGTTGGCTTCTGCAAGTAGGGCAGGCTCAGCCTCCTCCTCAGCACCAGTATCTGGGGCCAGCATCGCACCCCAGGGTGCTCTTCTGCTCAGGGACCAATTTTGCTCAGCATGATGGAAAAAAAAAAAGAGAGCCGAGCCCCAGGGTTTTCTGGAAAGTATTCGATGTGGTGATTCACAAGCTCTTTGCAGAAAAAATAATTTAAAAATTTAAAATAATCTATCTGAAGAGGCTTGTTTGTACCTGGCTACGGGTAGAGGGGGAGCAGGGGAAGGGGAATGTGTCCCACCAATGGCTCAAGCGGATGCTGGTCCTGCATCTTGTGGACTTGCAATACGGCACCCAGGATAATATAGAATCATAGAATCATTTAGGTTGGAAGAGACCCTTGGGATCACTGAGTCCAACCATCAGCCCTACTCTACAAAGTTCTCCCCCACACCATATCCCTCAACACCACATCTCAACCACTCTGAAACACACCCAGGGGTGGGGACTCCACCATCTCCCTGGGCAGCCCATTCTACTGACTGACCACTCTCTCTGTGGAAAATTCTTTCCTAATGTCAAGCCTAAACCTGCCCTGCTGCAGCTTGAAGCCATTCCCTCTCGTTCTATCGCTGATTGCCTGTGAGAAGAGACCAGCACCAACCTCTCTACAATGCCCTTTCAAAGCAGTTGTAGAGAGTCTCCCCCCTCAGCCTCCTCTTCCTCACACTCAACAGTCCCACTCCCTCAATCGCTCCTCATAAGATTTATTCTCCAGGCCCTTCCCCAGCTCTGTGTCCCTCCTCTGCACTCGCTCCAGCACCTCCAGATCTCATTGTGCTGAGGTGCCCAGAACTGGACACCAGACGCAAAGTGTGGTCTCACCAGTGCTGAGTCCAGGGGGACAATCGCCTCCCTACTTCTGCTGGTCACACTATTTCTAATACAAGCCAGGATGCCATTGGCCTCCTTGGCCACCTGAGCACACTGCTGTGTGCATATATTATATATACATGTAATAAGGAACCTAACAGCATGGACTGGTGAGAGCAGGCAGGGAGACAGAGCACATCCATAACAAGCGTTACAGAAAGGGTACTTTTATGCAATGGACGGGGAAAGTGAGAAAAATTGCAGTTTTAGGCTCTGGCTGTGGTGTGGCAAGTACCACAAACCAGTACAAGTCCCCTCCTGAAGGTAAGGCACCCACTGGAGGGTCAGGACCTGGCACCCAGGGAGCAGCAGCAGTGTTCTTCCACAAAACTCATTGCCGCTCCCGTGTCCGGCTGGTTAATTAAGCAAAGGGACATCCTGCCACGCTTATTGAGTAACACAACATGCATAGTTCNCGCCTCCCTACTTCTGCTGGTCACACTATTTCTAATACAAGCCAGGATGCCATTGGCCTCCTTGGCCACCTGAGCACACTGCTGTGTGCATATATTATATATACATGTAATAAGGAACCTAACAGCATGGACTGGTGAGAGCAGGCAGGGAGACAGAGCACGTCCATGACAAGACAAGCATTACAGAAAGGGTACTTTTATGCAATGGACGGGGAAAGTGAGAAAAATTGCAGTTTTAGGCTCTGGCTGTGGTGTGGCAAGTACCACAAACCAGTACAAGTCCCCTCCTGAAGGTAAGGCACCCACTGGAGGGTCAGGACCTGGCACCCAGGGAGCAGCAGCAGTGTTCTTCCACAAAACTCATTGCCGCTCCCGTGTCCGGCTGGTTAATTAAGCAAAGGGACATCCTGCCACGCTTATTGAGTAACACAACATGCATAGTTCCTTCCTTCCTTAATGCAAAAAAAAACCCCCAAACCCCAACACCAAGAAAAAAACAACCAAACCCCCGGTGTCAAGTGGGGTCAGTCAAGGGTTACCAGCAGAGCACGGCGTGGCACAGGGCAATCACACTCCCAGCCAGCTCTTGCCAGATCGGTTGCTCCCTTGGACTGGGCTGTGCACAGCCCTGCCCTGGTTTTGGCTGGGATAGAGTTACCTCTCCTGTTTTTTCCCTAGTGGTGGCTGCGGTTCAGAGGTGGTACGAAAAGGAATGGCAATAACACAGACTGCTCTAGTTGTTGACAGGTGACATTTCCCATTCTTCAAGGACTTCTTTTCAGCTCCCCACACGAGCTGACAAGGAGGGTGGACAGAACGATGGAATAGGATCCCAGAACGATTCAGGTTGGAAGGGATCTTAAACACCAGACAGTTCCAACCCCCTTGCCCTGGGCAGGGACACCTCCCACCAAACCAAGTTGATCAAAGCCCCATCCAGCCTGACCTTGAACACTTGGGGATCGGGCATCCACAGCTTCTCTGGGCAACCTGTTCCAGTGCCTCACCACCCTCACAGGACAAGATTTCTGCCTAATATCTAATCTAAATCTCCCCTCTTTCAATTTAAAACCATTACCCGCATCCTATCACTACACCCCCTAACCAAGAGTCCCTCCCCATCTCTCCCACAGCCCCTTTAGGGACTGGAAGGGGCTATAAGGTCTCCCTGGAGCCTTCTCTTCTCCAAGCTGAACAACCCCAACTCTCATAGAAGAGGTGCTCCAGTCCTCGGAGCATCTTTGTGGACCTTCACTGGACTCATTCCTACAGGTCCTTCCCAGGCTGAGGACTCCACAGGTGGCTAATGGAATATTCCATACAGTATAGAATGCTTGGTATATAGATGGGGTCAGCCAGGGGTGGAAGGCACCCACAATCACTGCTCGGGATGGTGACAATTCAGGAGGTGATGAGAGCGAGTTGTGTCTCATATATTCTTTTGCCATTATTATTCCTGGTATTTTTCCTATTATCATCCTATTAAACCGTTTTTATCTCAGTCCACGAATTCCCCCTCCCACCTTCCATCTCCCCTCCTTTTCTCCCTCTTCTCCCTGCCCTTCCAGGGGAAGGGGGAGAACTGCACAAGCAGTTCTGGCTACCAGCTACAGTTAAACCACAACAAGGCATGATTTCTTCAATCTCCAATAAAATGGCCCAGCACTTGCTCTTCCTGCATTGGAAACCTCTTTCCTCCCTGCATGTCATGAGGCTGAGGCTGTAGGGAATATGGGAGAGCCCCGAAGTGCCAGATCTGATGGTGCTGTTCCCAGGAGCCGGCTCCTGAAGGAGGTGTGATGAGGTGGGAGGATGCTCCATGCACCTGTACTTCTGTTAATTCACGTAAACAACTTATTTAAAGCTGGGTAACATGTATCATGGCAAGCAAACAAGAGAAGTGGAGGTCGGGCACACTTTTGGGCTTCCGCTCTCTCTGCTGGTCACCCACAGCCTCCAGAGCCATGGGCCATCACAACCCACACACTTCTCCTGGGATGCACTCCCAAAATGCCAGGCTTGTACCTGAACTCTTCAGGCTCCCAGTTCTCAGCATCATCTTCTAACCATGGCCAGAAGCTCTCCGAGACCCAGGGCCAAAAGAAAGCCAGCCCTGCTGGCAGATCTCATAGGAGCTATGAGCTTGGAGCAGCTACCTGGCTGCTCAGAGGCAGGATGTTCTTGGAGCTACCTTTACCTGGACCAGACTGCATAAGCTCTCAGCCCACATCAGTGCAAAGACAACGAGGGAAGCTCAAGTCACCCTTCTCCTTCGGTGGCTTGACACCTACACAACTCAGCCGGTGACTCCACAGGAAAAAAAAAAACAACCCACTTTTAGTATTTTCTTCTCTTTTGCTAGGTTTGAGTCAGCTGAACGAAGCACTGGAGAGGAGGCAGCTCCTTGGATACCTCCCCAGGAGGCTGCCAAAGGTGGGAGGGGACGACAAGGACCCAGAGCCTCCAACTCCATCTTTAGCTCAGAAGTGGGATGGGGATGAAAATACCTCAGCTAAATAATAACGCATCTTTCCAGGGAAATCAGGTTTTAGGGAGCTACAGATAAGGGTAAAAGCCTTCCCTGTTTTCTGCATTTCACTCTCAATTTTCTTCTCCCTGTTTCATAACAGTGATTATCAGACAGGAACATCTCCTGCACCCCCCCAATGCTCAGTGTGGCCCAAAGGTTTGACCAGTTGCCCCTCCTGATGTTGACCGTGTGTCCAGCTAGTTGGGACCTGTCACATCTCACTTGTCACCCATCCACGTGGCAGAAACACACAGGGATGTCCAATGGGAGGTCTGCTTCCAGCGACATCCAACAGCCTGACATGGTCTCACCTCCACTAGCAGGCTAGAACATCTCATGGGGTCTCTCTCAGCATGCTGCAGCTCCTCCATACTTCCCTGTCCTCTTCCCAAAGACCCAGTCTGGCCACATGTTCCTTCCAAGATCCACCTCAACCACTTACAGGGACCATTCCTCAACAGCCGTGGTGAACTTGAAAGTCAGCACATGCTAAAACACTGGAGATAGTGGGTGTTAGGATGCTTGTCACCTTCAGCATTATGGGTGATGCCACCAAGGAGCCTGGGTCCCCAGCAGCACTGCCAGTGTCCCCTCTGGTTCCAAACTCATGCCTGGGGTCATCCAGTCCCCCAACAAGTACCAGTCCGCTCAGTTTGGGTGATGCTTCCCATCAAGTTGCAACAGCCCACACCAATACAGAGACCCAATCATGGGTCTCTCAGTGCAAGTTCATTAGTACCTCCCTGGCAGCAGAGATGACCTAATTAGTGAAGGTACCTCTCTCCTGTATGAGGAAGCAAACCTTATTTAGGACTTTTTCCCTTCCCAGAATGGCTACATTATTTTCTATTAAATTATCATCACGTGCAGCCCACCTCCAACACTGTGACAAAGCCACAGCAATACAACTTTATTAGCAGAAAATGCAATATCTTAGCACTGTTTTGCTGCAAAACTCCATCCTTCCTCCAAAAACCAGGCCACCGTGGCCTCTCCCTCCCTGTTACTGACACCGTTTGAAGCCAGTGTTGAGGACTTTGCCCAGGCTGGGGTGGTACATACAGAGGGTGCTGCCCGCCTTGCCCGCAGCCCAAGCTCCTCTGCATGTACCAGACCTGGGCTCAAATCTCCTCATAGGTTTCCATGCAACTTCCAAGGGCAACTTACAGTCAAGCTCCAAATTCATAAAGCAATTAAATAGGGACCGTGTCTCACCGCTTCAAAAGGTGAGTGGTGGTATCTGTGTGAACCCTGGGGCTTGAGACAAGCTCGTACAAGCTGCGAGGAAGAAGAGGATCAGACCAGAGAGCAATTTTCTCAGAAGATCAAGCAAACCTAGAGCCTGACTGCACTAACCCATCTTGCAATGTTTTCTTTCCCTCAGAAAGCTTTTGTCAGGAACATTCATGGCTCGAGTGCTGCATTTTTTCCTCAACTCTTAAAAATATGAATAAATTCCCTAAGCCAGCCCAGCTACTCCCAGCTGCATAATGGTTCTATGTAAAAGGGAAACAAGGTCCGAGATGCCACAAAGCCCAGTGAGGTGGGACCTCACTGTGGGTCTTTGCTCTGCATGAAGGCACGTGGATATCACAGTGATGAGCGGCAGCAAGAAACCTTCTGACAGACACACCCGCAAGCATGAGTTTGCCAAGGGTGTCTGAAAGAGTTTAGTCAAAAGCTGAGAGTGCCAAGACAGACTCCAGCCTTCAAAATCTGAAGACTTAATCCCAGATGGCAGCGAGCGACCCTGGAGACAAGCGCTAGGGAGATGTGACCTCCCTTCAGCCACCTTTCCCCGGTACCTCCAGAGAGCACCACATTATCAGGTATACCCTAACCCCAAACTAATTCTCTAATTAATAAATCAGCAGGCAGGTGCCAAGGGGAGCACATTAAAGCCATTTCACTGACTCATCAGCTTTCTGAAGCCTGGAAACCCCTCGTTGCCCCAAGGGCACACCAACATGGTACATCAGCCCTACACACGGGACAACATTTGAACAGCTTCTCTCTTACTCAAGCCCTAAGGCTAAGAAGGAAGCAGTGGTAGGAGCAATGACGAGAGCTTTTCCATTGAAAATGGGATTATGGACAAGGAAGTGGTCACCTGCTAGGCCACAGACATATAACAAGGCGCTGGTTTACTCCTCCATGTGCAGGCTGCAGGCCACGCTGGGAGAGCAGCCCTCCTCCACCGTGAACGTGACCATGAGCAGCAGCAGCTTTGGGAAGCAGAGAAAATTACTGGGTGTAATTGAAACTGCAAGGAGGAGTTAGGGACGTAAAATGTAATTATCCACCATGGAACGAAGCCAAGATTAACAATCTTACTTCTGGTCATTTAAAGTCCCCATTAACTTTTCCATGTGCTGATGGTATCCATTATTTTGTCTTACTGGCTGCAAGATGCAGCATATCTAGAAGAAAGCCCTGGGCCTCCTCTCATAAGGGTCCTGAATCACCTGAAGCAAGGGTCTAGACTATAACTGAAGCCTTCTCCAAAGGTCTGGAAAATCTCCCTCATTAACTAGACAAGGGGAGAAGAGGTAGGAGGATGCTCCAGTTGAGCTCCAGTTGCACTAAACATGCTTCTCTCAAGGTGTGGTGGCCAGAGTTGCCTAAGGTACTTTTTTGTGCTTGGGAAGATGATCTGGGTGGGCATCACAACAATTCAGAGACCTCTTAGACTACATTTGGTGAGACTGGGTGGACCCTCAGACCACCTCCACCTCCTCCTCCACTCTTCACATTCCACCCCAGTGGGCTGCATGACACTCAGCCAATGCACATCCAAATGGCACCGTAGATATCTCCACCTCCATCCTCTGCTCAGCCCAACTTCCGTGCCCTGCACCCAGGCACATCTGGGGAGGGCAGCAAGCTCCTTTGAGATATTGTGTGCCCTCAGCTGATTTGAGATCTTGCCGAGGTCCTAGCACTTTCCCCACCCATAGCACTCTCCTTGCACCCTCATCATCTGAGGATGTGGAACATCCTTCACCAGCCTCATCCCAAGTCTGATGAAGGTGTCCTTCCACAGTACCAGAAGGAAGATGCTTGTTGGTGACTTTAGCACCTGCATTGCCTCACCCTTGGACACCTTTGGGGAGCAATGGGGACTGTGGGGGGTGCCCCAAACGACAACCACCCCTTGCTCCGCTCCTCACACGAAACCAGCAAGAAATCAGTATACACATAGGAAATTCATGTCTTTGTCAAGAGGTGAAGGACCACTGTCCCCAGCCCTGTGGCTTCCTCTGGAAGGTATCTGACTCCAGAACCTTCTTTAAGGGTTTTGTAAATATTTCAAGGAAAACACACCATCTTTTTTTCTATCTTAAGCAAGGGGAGAGCACCCACCCTTGGCTCGGAAGGCACCAGCCCCCACCAGCCCCCTTACCTCCACCAGGTGAGGCGTCGGGTTGAAGCCGCACATGTTGCAGACCTGCTGCCGGCAGGTTGTGCAGGTGTTGTAGTTGGGGGGCTCGCTGGAGCCCACGTTGATCTCCGCCTTGCAGAGGGGGCACAAGACCCTCGCTTTCGGCACTTCCTTTGGCTTGATGCCCTGCTCTGGCTTGCCCGGCTTGGCGGCCAGGGCGGCACCAGCTCGGCCCTGCGCCCCTGGGGCTTTGGGACCAGCTTCCTTGCTGGCATCGCTGAAGACAATCTTTGGAGGCACTTTGCCAGGAGACGGCTGGCTCGGAGCGGGGGCCTCTGGCTGGACGTTCATGAGGGTGCTTGCTTGGGTCAGGAGGGATGCCCCAAAGCCGAAGAGCTTTCCTGTGAGCCCTTCCTGGGCTTGTTCTTGTGCTCCAGCCCCGGGGGCCGGGGCAGCAGGTTTCGCTCCCGCATCTCCCACCGTCTTTCTCTGCTCAGAGGAGGAAGGCTTGGCTTGCTGATGCTTCGGGGAGGATCTGGCTGCCTCCTGAGGTTTCGGCTGGCCGGGGCCGTGCGGTTCCCTCTGCGGCGTGGTGGGGTGAGGTTTGGATGGCTCGGGCGGCAGGGTGCGGGCAGGTGACGGGGACTTATCTGCACCCGAGGGTGGTGGGTGCTTGGCCGGGGACTGGGAGGGTGATGGTGAAGGAGAGTGCAGCTGCTGCTGGCTCTTGGAGCGAGGAGCGGTGGTCATGTCCATCCCCAGCGCCCGCTGCATCTGGCAGTTCAAGCACAACCATTCCTTCACCTGCAAGAGGAGGATAGGACATGGGTGGTAAGCGGTGGACAGGCTATGGCCCTTTGGTTCCCCCTAAACACCCCCCATGTACCTATAGGAATGAGACACCAGCTCCCAGAAGGAACATTCTGGTACCATGTTCTTCACCAAAGCATCTCAGAGTCACGCCAAACAGACCCCCCCCCATCTGTCACAGGTACCCACGACACAACATGCTGGTGCAAAAGCAAGCTTTAATTAGAGTTGGGTTGCTTCCAAAAGGCTTCTGCTGCAAAAGCTCCTGCTAACCATGAGGCTCTGCCTGCAGGCAGCACCCTCAGTGCTTCTCCCAGGGGAGAGGAGCTCTTCCGAGGGATCCTGGCCCCACTGCCTCCCTAAAGCCCAGTTTGTAACTCCCACTTGGTGAACCAGAGCTGGCAGGAGGTCCAGCACAGCTCGGCAGAGGGTTGCTGCTATAAGACACACATACAACTGCAACGCTCCCCAGTGCCAGCACGCTGCCTGCTGCCCGCCGGGCACCTCCCCTGGGAAAAGCCATCATGACGTGCCTGATGCTTCCCTGGGGCCAGCAGATGTGCTTTTTCTGGAATGGGTGAGAAGGTCTTGATATCCCACCCAACAAGGTGGCACTGCAGCCCACCAGGGACAGTGGGGTCTCCTCATGGGATGCGTCTGCACCGCTGGGCGGGCAAAGTGCCCACACGGGGAGTAAATGGTTAATTCTCACCTTCCCCACAATGAACTTCTGGATGCAAGTGAAAAATACAAAGCTCCCCAGTTAAGAAGTGATAAATGAAAGACTCGTCCCCTCGAGAGACGTTCCCTGTGATACACTAATGTCTGAATTAAGTTAATTAAAGAGGCCGTGTGAAAGCTGCGAGCCTTCCCATACGAGGAATCCCCAGGATGCTCAGCGGCTGTGCAAATATTAATATATAGCACAGTCAGAGGGACAACCAGGGTCTGCCTGCAAAAGATTTCTCCAAGACAAGCAACTAAGGTGGCAGAAAGGCCTGGAGCATTCCCAAAAACCGGAGCAGCAGGAAAGGTGGACCTAGAGCCCAGTACAGGCAGCTGCAGGCACAGCACCCTGGGCTCTCCTAGGGCTGCGCGTCCCAGGAGCCCCTATGGGATGCAGATTTTCCTGCCTTTCCTTTCAGAAGCCACCTCCTCATCCCAAGTGCTGTGGATGGATCACCTCTAAGGCTTGGCTTAACCCCTCTCTGCAGAGTCATTGATGACCCCACCCAGCCCCACGCCTCCAGGTCTGTGTGGCATTTTGGTCCTGCGGTTGTTGGCACGGGCTGTTGCACAACTGATTCATAACCTGACCAGAGGGTTGGTACGTTTGGGTTCTTGTTGTGGTTTGTTTTTTTTTCCCCTACACTCCAACCACAGATGTGTTTTTAACCTTTTCCTGCGCAGAGGAAGCAGCTGGGTGTTTCGGCAGGTCCTACAATGGGAAGGGATGGTGAGCCCCTGAGAAGGGGACCCCTCTTTACCGGTCTCCTCCCTGGAGGACTCTCAAAAAGCCCAGCCTTCAAATAATAAACTGTTTTGAAACAAGGGCAATTCTAATCAATTAGGAAGGACAGATTAAGATTAAAAGGGGGTGGGGGGGTGTAGGATCAAACCTCCCACTCCGTCTCGAAGAGCTCTGCGCTGTCTCTTGGCCTCCCGCAAAGCTCTTGCCATCACCTCACCAGCCTGGTGGCACATCAGCTCTGGGCTCTTCTCAGCTTTCACCCTGCTCACCGAGCTCCCACGCCACTGTGTGTCACCATCCCATGTCATCCCGTCCCGTTCCCCCCCCGCAACCCCAGCCTCTGCTCCAGTATTTCACTTGGAGCCAAAAAGCAGCCGCAGTTTTTTCCCCCAGCAATTTTGTGCTACGTCGTCGTTTCTCCCAGCCGTTCCCAACAAACACCATTATAATTAATGCCTGAAAAATATCACTTCAGTTTGTGTAATTTCTTACAGTCTTGCTGCCTCTTCTTGTGAGATACAGAATTCCTCGCCTTATTTTTGCCTTTGCACCCCCCTGGAATAAATGTTCCCACTGCTCTATTTCAGGAGAGCACCTCCCCAAACCCTGTCAGCTTTGCCCGCCGTCCCCATCAGCTCTGGTTTAAGGGAGAACCGATCTTTTTCCATCCAGGATTTCTCTCCCCGCAAAGTTCCCAGTATCTGAGAAACACAACTCTTCCCCCTCCGCGTAATCTCCTTACCTGCACTTTAAGACCCTCCAGTGGGGTGGAATTTGGGGAAAGAGATCATTCCCAGATGGGCACCAGGGCTGTTTGCAACTCGATTTTAAGGGACCACGACAGCAAGGTACGCAGCCCCACACTCCTGCTTTATTTATTGGAGCCTGGCACAAGACCTCACTTGTTGTCCAGAATGGGGAAAAAATACTCTGCTGCTCTCCTGCATAAGCTTCCAAACAACCCAATAAATGTTGAGGGAATTCAATTGATCACCCTCAAACCTCTGCTTGCTTTAATGAGCAGTGAGCACCGCTGGTGACCACCGACCAGCTCACAGCTCTGATTTTGCTGGTCCCTCCTCTCCCCACGGTGCCCACTTTGCCCTTGGCCAAGGGGAGAACCTCTCCCCAGGCACCGGGAATCATAGAATCATTCAGGTTGGTTGAGACCCTTGGGTCCAACCATCTGCCCTACTCTACAAGTTCTCCCCTACACCAGATCCCTCAACACCACATCTAATCTACTCTTAAACACATTCAGGGATGAGGACTCCACCACTTCCCTGGGCAGCCCATTCCACTGACTGACCACTCCTCCTGTGAAGAACTTTTTCCTAATGTCAAGCCTAAACCTACCCTGCACAACTTGAAGCCATTCCCTTTCATTCTCTCGCTAATTGCTCTTGAGAAGAGACCAGCACCAACCTCTCTACAATGCCCTTTCAAGCAGTTGTAGAGAGTAACAGAAGTACCAGTCCCAGGTCCCACCGGCAGGTGAGCTGCGTATGGCCCATGGACAAGTTCACCAGGATCTTCCTGAGCTCAGGGGCTGGGGAAAACCATCATCATTGGAGCTTTTGCACTTTCTACAATAAACCTGGTGTGTGCAACCAAGACAGGAAAAAAAACAAACCAGAGGGCTTTCTGATGGGATAGGAGTCATCAAATTTCTCTGGGTGACTTGGTAAGCAATTGCTGAGGAATGTCCATCCTGAGCAGCAGGAGAAAGCTGCAGGGAATACAGTGAGGGGGTGTGTTCCCAGAGCAACCACTCAAAATGTCCATTTAATTGGGATTATCACAAATGGCCTGAACCAGCCTTCTGCTGATGCAACCACCAATGACACAATGTGTGGATTGCACAGATCAAAGATGACTTCAAGGATCCTGGAGGGAAGACGGCAAAGAGGAAGAACCAAGTCATCTTGCCCAAGATCCTTCCCTGAAGAAAGAAAGATGGAAAAGCCTGGGTGTAAATCTTTGAACATTTTGATTTGGTGGAGAACTGAGTAAATAAGACATAGAAATGCATGAATCAGTGGACTATTTGGTTGGCTTACGTTGCTATCCTCTAAAAGATCCTCTTCTTGCCTGTGGACTCATCATGCAGGGGAAAGAGGCTCAGAAAACAGTAAAGAAATAGAGGACAAGAATACAGAAAGAATAATTCATCCTACTACTTCTTCACCAATTCTGACAGTCCAGGCAACTGTCAGGATGAAATGCCTGTCAGCGAGAAGAAGAAAACCCAGCATTATTGAAAACTCCTGTTCTAGCTCACCTTGTGGGAATGCTGAAATCCCCATTATGCCCTAAAATACGGGGAGGTAAAGCTGTGTCCTCTTGAGCAGTCCGAGACCAGCCACTCAGAGCCTGCCAACCTCCTTCACAGGAAGCATTAGGAAAATGAGGATGTAGATGATAGCTCTGACACCAAGCTGACACCTCAACGAAGAGCAAACAAGGCCAGCTAAAAGCAAAGGTGGCTGCTGTGCAAAATGAGGGCCCCAATTAGAACTATAAAATCATCAGCTACAAGAGCTCGATGCACCAACATCAACTGCCTGAAATGAGCAGCTGTGAACCGCGCGAAGGCAAAGGAGCTTCAGGAAGACATCTCCTGGGGAGCAGCATGAAGGGCTGATTGAGAGCTTTAAGGACAGAGGCCATCCTTGAGAGGACAGGGGTCCATCACTGGGTGGAGATGGTAAAGCTGTTAATGAGACAGATATGGCGGATGTGCTGCAATTACTGTCGACGAACATTTGGGAAGAAGCAGGATAACACTCATTACGAGGATGAAGCCTTTCCAACTTATTAGCAATCAAGAAGAACACTCGACAACAACTACCAGCACCACAAGATATTTAAATTTGGCAGATCTGAGTAATTTGGCATCCAAGAGATCTACGAGAGCTAAGAAAACTGCTGGGTGCTGATGTTCATTTTCAAGAGGATATTTTAGAAGGCCGGAAGAGTCTTCTGCTTGAATATCTAAGCAGGCAAAGGTATGGCCTGGAGAGGACAGCTAGCCAGACATCTGTCCAAGACAGAAAGACAAGGCTGGAATCACACAGCAGAGAACTGAAAGGCGAGCAGATACGCCAGTCAATGCGGTTTTAGGGAAAATAGGTCACGGCAAGCAAACCTGATTTCATTCTCTGCACATCTGATATTAGTAATGCAGAGAAGCAATATCCTTGATGTCCAAAAGGTGTTCTGACCTAGTAACGCGTGACATGCTGACCAAAAAAAGCAAAAGCACTGTAACATATGAAGAGTGAATACGTTAAATGGATTTCTAAATAGTTACCTGACTGATCTGGGAGACAGCAAGGATTCATCACTGCTTAAATACCCCACTACGGCTAACACCCCTCACACAGGGCTCATTTTGAGAAAACCATAAATACTGGTGAAGATGGGTCTCTGCTGCCCAGCAAACCCGCGCTCACACCGAGTGGGAAGCCCAGAGCTGGAGGTGGGAATGAGGAGGTGGTTCAACCTCCACTTCCAGCACCAAGGGACTCCTTCCAGAGCCCTCAACGGTTCCACACCGGCATTTTAAGGAGATTAGTAAAACACTGCGGGAGATACAGTCCGGATCTGTGAGAGTGATTCTAGGGATGCAGAAAATGTCTGAAATGAGAGAATTAAGGAGGTTGATCTTTTTCGTTTATCAAAGAGAAGATTAAGAAGTGACTTGATTATGACATAGCAGCACATTCAGGAGAAACAATATCAGGTACTAAAACGTTCTTAATTAGGTAGAAAAAAGGCATAAAAAGAACTAATGACTGGAAATGGAAGCCAAATATATTAAGCATCACTTTTAACAGCAGATGTTTCTAACCATTAAAGCAAATTATACGCATGCTGTTGGTCTCAGCAGAAGACTCAGGGAGCTAAAACCTGCAGGACGTCCATCTACAGGGTATTTTATACCCATACACTGATCTTAAAAGCTTTGAAAGTTTGAAGAACCCCATCTTTACTGACATTTGGGCTGTCTACACCCAACACCTG
>VZTM01024293.1:223703-258528 GCA_013400555.1 Jacana jacana | reverse complement strand
GGGCTTGTTCAGCCTGGAGAAGAGAAGGCTCTGGGGAGACCTTCTAGCAGCCTTCCAGTACCTGAAGGAAGCTATAGGAGAGCTGGAGAGGGACTCTGTTAGGTAGTGTAGTGACAGGACAAGGGTAACGGCTTCAAATTGAAAGAGGGGAGATTTAGATTAAATACTAGAAAGAAATCCTTTACTGTGAAGGTGGTGAGGCACTGGAGCAGGTTGCCCAGAGAAGTGGTGGCTCCTCCATCCCTGGGGGGGGTTCAAGGCCAGTCTAGATGGGGCTTTGAGCAACCTGGTCTGGTGGGAAGTGTCCCTGCCCCAGGGCAGGGGGTTGGAACTGGCTGGTCTTTAAGGTCCCTTCCAACTCTAAGCATTCTATGATTCTATGACCCTGTACCAGAGGAGGCCACGGGGCACTGCAGGAGCGCAGACCACCTGACTTCTTTTAAATGATTATTTTAGGCTGGGAAGAACAGCTCCCAAGTCATCTCCAGTCAAGCATGGCCAATCCCACCCACGACAGACCACTTTGGGCAGGAGAGAGCAACCAAGCTTTGTTCAGCAGAAGATACAACCCATTCCTCCTCCTCTGGCATGAGACAGCAGGGTGCACAGCTGGCTGAAAAACGAGAAGCCGAGTTCATGGGAAACCAGAGAAAAGGAACATGGGTTTTCTCTGAGTTGCCTAAACCATGTGCTAAATTAAATACTCTACAAAACCGGAAATTGTGAAAAAGAACACATTTGGGAAGAGCCTTCCCAAACGCAAGCCTTCCATCTACAGGAGCTCTGCATCTCCAAGGAGCCTGCCCCAGAGGCACCTTTCATGAAGCCAACCCCCAGTAGATGCACCCCAGGGCCAGGGCCGCGCTCCCTCTGTTGCCTTTCAGGGGCACCGGCACAGCCAGAACTAGAGGCGTGTAAAAATAACCCACGCTGGAACTGGGTAAGAAAGGTAGTGTGTTAATCAGGCTAATAGGCAGGCTCAGTGCCAAGATCACCGGCTGGGTGAAAAAGGGTTTCATTAATGGGTGCTACTGGCTTATCCTGGAGGAACCCTGCATGAGCCTGGCCTCTCCCCAGGGCTGCCAGGGACCTGCCTGAGAGTGTCCTTACGTGCCTCCAATTCATCAGAGCTCTGCCTGCAGATGAAGAACCCTTGCCTCACGAAATCAGCCAGTCAGCGAAACCTCCCTTCCCCTCCATGCCTCCCGGATCTGCTTTGGAGGAGCTCTCCGGAGGAGGAAGCGAGGAGGGGGGGGGGGCTACACGTCTTGCATTTTACATTGTCACGCTGAGATCTGCCAAAAGCCACGTACCCGGCGATTAAAGCAACATCCTGATCCAAGAGAAGAGGCAGGGCTAAAGGCAGCCCCCGGCGAGGGAAGAGAGGGAAGGGCGAGGTGCAGCGGGGAGCTGGGACACTGCCGGCGAGGCAGGAGGTGGGAACCACAGTGGGAGAGCAGGGAAAGCTCAGCAAATGCTGGAAAGAGCTGCTGATGCACGTAAAAAAAAAGAAAAACAACAAAAACAACCCAAAAAGCTAAACGTACTGCATGGAGATGGTGCCTACACCATGGCAGACTGGCTGGCTGGCACAGCGGACGGCAAAGGCGTGCCTTATTCTGAAGTTTGGGGTGGTTTTTTGTTTTGATTTGGGTTTTTTAAAGCAGAGCTATCGCTGATTTCTCCTCCGGCAATGCGGGGACAGCTTGCCACGAAGCTCACAGGCTGAGGGTAGGAAGAGCCACCCCTGTTGTTTGGCTCCAGCACAACAGCCTCAGCCTGCCTGCAAGTGAAACGAGGAGCCTGCAAAGCATCCCGTGGGAGGCTGCAACGTGGTGCACCAGGCAGGGGTCTCACCTGTAAAAGGGGGGCGGTGGGGGCAGGTTGAGGAGATAACATCAGGAGATGAAGCCTCCTGAAGCACCTCTGGAGGACCAGGAGCAGCTCAGGGTGCAGGAGCTATCATGTCTCCCCGGCCAAGGCTGCATGTCAAGACATCATCAAAACATACGCGTGCATCCAGGTGGAGAGGAGGCGGATGCAAACACGCACAGGCAGCGTGGGCTGAAGCTTCCTGGCCCAAACCTAAAGCATAGTTTGAGGAGAATCCAGGGCTCCGGAGGGATTGTGCAATTAGGAGTGTATCGGCACTTAATTGACAGGGGAATTGGTCACCGAGGCACTTCTGCAAAAGGCCACCTTATGCCCATCTTTATCTTCAAACATGTCAATACAAATAAAAATCTGGTCCTTAGCACTCCTGCCCAGAAGGGGAAACCACCGAAGCCGTCAGTACTCATCCTGCAAATGCTTGCCAGAAAATAATCAACTTGCTCGCTTGCTGGTGAGCGAGAGGAACCAACCCCCAAACTCATCTCCTTCACTGCAAACAACAGATGGGAGACCGTGCTTGTCCAGAGAACTGAGCTGTGGAATAAGACAGCGCCATTTCATCCTATTAGTCACTTCTCAACCAGTTCCCTTTCCTCCCGGTTAGCACTCCCCCAACTAACTGAAGGCCGGTGGAGCAACTCGTCTCTCCCCAAAGGGTGCCTTGACCCACATGAGGCTCTGCAGACCCTCTGGGTTTTAAAGGCGACCTCCAGCCTTTATTTCAGACCATCTTTGCCCACACCATGCAGCCAACGAAAGAAGACGCTCAGGGGAAATGCCGGCGCACTGTGGAGCTCGGTGACTAACCTTGTTCTGCCATCACCCGCAGGACGGTGTTCCCCCGGCAGCATCCCCCGTCGGCTGAGGTGCCGACCAAGCTGATAGCCCCTCGGGAAGCACGACCATCCTCTTCTTCACCGCTTGCCCTTGCTGGCAGAGAGGAACGGATGGGCAGGAGGAAACCTTTCCAGCCTCCGCTCCCCCCAGAGCACGGGTCCCCAACTGCCAAAGCCAGGCGCTGCTTAGCTAAGCGCAGCGGCAGTGCCGCCGCCCCAGGCGAAGGGACAAGTCCTTCCAGTTCATTAGGGAAGGTTTCTTGTGTGATTTGCTGCCTCACTAGCTCCTGTTTAGACAGCCCTTTGTTCCTCGTCCGCAGGAGCGCAGGCAAGGTTCGGACGCCCCTACGTGCTCAGAGGATGCTGTCCCCTGGGTTTGGCCAGGGAGGAAGTGCTCAGAGGACAGAATCATAGAATCATCTAGGTTGGAAGGCACCTTTGAGATCATCTAGTCTAAACATCAACCTAACTCTGACAAAAAAACATCACTAAACCATGTCCCCGAGCACCATGTTGACCTGTCTTTTGAACGCCTCTGGGGATGGTGCTTCAACCACTCCCCTGGGCAGCCCATTCCAACCCTTAATAACCCCTTCCGTGTGAAACTTTTTCCTAATATCCAACCTGAACCTCCCCTGGAGCAACTTGAGGCCATTCCCTCTTGTCCTATCACCTGTGACTTGGGAGAAAAGACTAACTCCTGCATCCCTACACCCTCCTTTCAGGAAGTGGTAGAGAGTGAGGTCTTCCCTCAGTGTCCTTTTCTCTACGCTGAACAACCCCAGCTCCCTCAGCCTCTCCTTGTAAGACTTGTTCTCCAGACCCCTCACCAGCTCCATTGCCCTTCTCTGGACCCTCTCCAGCACCTCAATATCTTTCTGGGGGAGCTTGGCCAGGGAGGATGGCGAAAAGCTCACCCCCAGGGTTTAACCTCTTGAGCTTTGCAGGCTCTGAGCGCAAGTGCAGCCCCAGGGACTTCCACAGGAGCCCGCTCAGTCAAGGAAAAACCTAATGGCTCGCTCTGCCTCTTGCTGCTGCTGCTGCTGCTCCCATACCCTGCCACCAGCTGAAGGATGGAGGGGTGGAGTAACAGGAGCCTCTGGCCCAGTTCATTCATTGTCTCCTGCAGAACTGAAATAGCAGCCCGGGAAGGAGTTCAAAACGTTCCATTCAGCGGTACCTCCTGCCCAAAACAGATACAGGAGGCCATGGGGGGGTTTCTGCAGGTGAGCGGCTGCCCAGTACCCCAGGGATGGCGTTTGTAGCTCTAATGCTACAAAGGGCACAGTCCACTCGATAAATAGAGTTGTAACAGACTCATTTAAAAAGCAGTCCGGTTTCCTACTGGTAATACAGGATAAAATCATCAACCGTTTATCCCATGGCTCCGTGTTTGCTCATTTATGGCGTGGCTCCACGTCCCTGTTATGAGTGGGGCCCTGCTGCAGCCTATCCGGCTCCTTCGGGAATCCTGGACAATTACAGCAAGAGGAGATAATGGCTGCAGCTCAGGGAATAAACTAAACAGCCTTGAATATCTGAAGGTCCTTTTCCAGCCCAAACTCTGCACTTCCTTGGCAGCAGCAGCAGCATCTGAAGGCAGCAGAGCAGCAGCCGGGGCGGAGAGGATCCTGCTCCTGTGACCCAGTAGAAAGCATCACCCAGGACAGAGGATTTTTAAACAATAAAGACAACCCCAGGGCTAATGTAAAAGACCCAAAGTATTTTCAGAGACAGTCACAGACCAGGTGTTTTCTCCCCACTGAAGGAGCCGGGTTGGGTCTATATCTACCCCAGCCCCATAGGTATTTATGAGGGAAGCTGCTGGAATGAATGACTTAGAGAGCAGTGTAGGGGAAAGGGACCTGGGGGTCCTGGTGGGCAGCAGGGTGACCATGAGCCAGCACTGTGCCCTCGTGGCCAAGAAGGCCAATGGCATCCTGGGGTATATTAGAATGGGGGTGGTTAGTAGGTTGAGAGAGGTTCTCCTCCCCCTCTATTCTGCCCTGGTGAGACCCCATCTGGAACATTGTGTCCAGTTCTGGGACCCTCAGTTCCAGAAGGACAGGGGACTGCTGGAGAGAGTCCAGCCCAGAGCCACAAAGGTGATGAAGGAAGTGGAGCATCTCCCATATGAGGAAAGGCTGACGGAGTTCGGTCTCTTCAGTTTGGAGAAGAGGAGACTGAGGGGTGACCTCATTAATGTTTATAAATATGTAAAGGGTGAGTGTCAGGAGGATGGAGCCAGGCTCTTCTCAGTGACATCCAATGACAGGACAAGGGGCAATGGGTGCAAGCTGGAACATAGGAGATTCCAGTTAAATATGAGGAAAAATATCTTCACAGTGAGGGTGAGGGAACACTGGCAGGGGCTGCCCAGGGAGGGTGTGGAGTCTCCTTCTCTGGAGATATTCCAAACCCACCTGGACACGTTCCTGTGTGACCTGCTCTGGGTGTTCCTGCTCTGGCAGGGGGATTGGACTGGGTGATCTTTCAAGGTCCCTTCCCATCCCTGAGATTCTGTGACTTCTGCAAATGCACACACTGGGGTGGATCAATCCAGCAAAGCAGAATGTATTTTCTGTCTGCCTGGTTTGTTTTTTTGTTTTTTTTCTCTTTTCCCTTATTATTCTGGATTGAATATATAATAAATGCTGTTGTAGAATTTAAGGCCCGAAGACAGACAAGCCATTGCACAATCTTTTTACATACCTAAACAGATTTAATTGCTCAATTATTCCAGATAAACACGATAAGTTCCCTGCCATGAATAATTTATAACCCAGCTAGCCACACAACCCCTGAAACACAAATCTATGGCTGCAGCACAGGAAAAGCCAGCAGATGCCACGATCCTGAGACACCCCAGCTTGTTACCAAGGGCTGGCCAAAGGAGCCATAGCGTAGGCTGCCCTGGGCAGGGCTGGTCTTGCTTAAAATCATGGCACAGCCCGTACCTTCATTTGGGTCAGAGGATGCAAATACTGAACAAATTAAACAGGGACAAAGTTAGGATGTGCACGCAGGGGGAGACAGGCACAGTGCATCCCTCCTGCTCATGGTCCAGATGGGGGTGGGTGTCCCACACAGCCCCTCTCAGGAGATGCCTGCACTGGTTCCTCTGGGAATTTCATTAGATGATGGCAATGGAGCTTAAGGGCTGCAGCAAAGCCCAGCAGGACTCAATGCACTGGAGGATGGAGACCTGGGGTGGGGCTATCATGAGGGACTGCACTCAGGATCCCATGGAGTCTGCTGTGGGGGATGAAAAGTCCTGTCCAGCCAGATGGGATGATCTGAGGTGCCTCATGCTCAGATGGGAGTGATATGAGAGAGAGAAACCCAGAAAGTGTCTAGAAGGAGGGTTAATCTTATACCCATGATAAAGCCATCTCAAGCAGCCCCTTTCCCATGCAGAGGGGTGAGAAACCATAGTACTGAGCACTGCTCTGGGAAAAAACATTATGCCAACCACACAGCCCCATGCATAAGAGGGGCAGGTACCACCTCTGGGCTTCCAACCACCCCAAACAAACAGAGAAGGCTTTCCTATGGGGCTGTATCATAAACCACAAGCAACTTTACAACTCTCTAAGAAGCAGATGAGAGGTACTTATGTGGGTTTCCTCCAGCCTGGGGACCCAGCACTGCTTCCTCCTGCCCCGCTCCCCACTCTTTCCAATGGATGATCCTGCCCATGAATTTTATTTACGCTGCTGCTTCATTCCAACAAGCCCAGTTCAAAGAGATTTCACCCCAATGTCCTGCAGCAGCAAGAAGAGAGAGCTGTAAGGGCCTCTGAAAGGTTTTGGCGCTATCCTCTGCTCTGGGCAGGATTAAACCCACCCGCATCGTTGCTGACAGATGTTTGTCTAATTTGGTCTTTAAAACTTCCCATCAGTTGTGGATTTGCTGGGTGGGCAGCAAAAAGGGAAATAAAGGGACTTTGGCTTAGCCACCCTAACTGTTAGAAAACGTTCCCAAAATATTAACCTAAATCTGCTTTGTGGTCAAAGTCCACTAATTACCATCCTACAGACCACAAACACTGAACACCAGCTCTTTTATCCAGTAAAACCAGTTTGTGACCATGCTGAAGGGGAACATGTCCCGGTTCAGAACGACAGAATGATATGGGGTTGGAAAGGACCTCTGGAGATCATCTAGTCCAACTCCTCTGCCAAAGCAGATCCTCCCAGAGCAGATTGTATAGGAACTTGTCCAGGCGGGTCTCTCCAGAGACAGAGATTCCACCACTTCTGAGCAACCTGCTCTAGGACTCTACCATCCTCAAAGTAAAAGAAGTTGCTCCTCATGTTTAGATGGCACCTCTTATGTTCAAGTTTGTGACCATTTCCTCTTGTCCTGTCACTGGGCACCACTGAAAAAAGACTGGCTCCTCCCTCTCAACACCCACCCTTTAAGTATTTTTAGGTGTTGATCAGGTCCTCCCTCAGTCTTCTCAAGACTAAAAAGACCCAAGCCTTTCAGCTTTTCCTTATAAGAGAGATGCTCCAAGCCCCTCATCATCTTTATGGTCCTCTGCTGTACCCTCTCCAGCAGTTCCCTGGCCTTCTTCAACTGGGGAGACCAGACGTGGACACAGTACTCCAGATGGGGCCTCACCAGGGCAGAGTAGAGGGGCAGGATGACCTCCACCTGCTGGTCACACTCTTCCTGATGCGCCCCAGGATGCCATTGGCCTTCTTGGCCAAAAGGGAACATTACTGGCTCATGGTCGTCCTGTTGTCCACCAGGACTCTCAGGTCTTTTTCCTCAGAGCTTCTCTCCAGCAGGTCAGCCCCCAACCTGTACTGGTGTGGCACCAAGACCACAACATACAAAATGTCTCCTAGAGGCGACTGGCCACCAACTTTATGCTGCAAAACTGGTGGTCTTGATCTCCCCCAGGACTCCATGGCACCTCTGTAGCCTTCAGACCCAATTAATGGTTTTCTGCATTTCCAGGTACAGTTTCTGTGCAGTTTTAGGAGCTGCTCGGGCAGCTTTGGAGGACCATGTGCTACGAAAGCTCTCCCTTGCATGGTCCCACCAAAGCACCCTACAGGCCACCTACCCCCAGACCCAACTCCCATCTCACCTTCTTCTGAAGAGACCCATTAGAGTGGCCCTGGTGCCTGAAATGGCCTTACAAGTGTGGGCCACAAGTTCTGGAAACCAGTCACAAGCTACCTATTTTAATAGATGACAATAGGCTTTCTATGTTGAAATTCCTATTCCCATCCAAACGTACCTCAACCCAGCATCTACTAAGCAAAACATACCAATTCTAACCAAAAAATCTGTAAACTATTAGAATTTGAATAGATAGCTGTAATTTGGGGCTTTATAGCCATTCTACACCTTTTAAGAAGGGGATATTTAATTGTGAGCTATTCTACAATAGCAGCCACCCCATTTTCAAAACCAATTGCTAACAGGGATGAACACAGAGCAAGATTAAAATTGGTCATTCGAATCAGGATTTTTTTTTGCTTCGCTGATCTAAAGTCGTTATTGCCATGGAGACCTGAACTGATGCACCCCAGAAAGGTGTCATGAGAAAGGGTGGTCCTGCTACCTGCCAGGCTGCCTCTTCTATCGTCACCCAAGCCAAAATATGAAGTTACCCAACTGGGGGAGGTCTCTGCTGCCCTCCTTTTTTGGGGGGAAGGGGGACCCTCAAAGGATCACCATAGACCAGCCATTTCAAATCCTGGCAAGCTTTCAATGAAAGGCAGCTTTGTTCTGCTCAAACCAGGGGCCGAGTCCTTGATTACAAACCACTAGAGAAAAAAAAATTTCAAATAGAAACCACTCCATTTAGGGGAAAAAAAAAAAAAAAAAAGGAAGAAATCTCAGCAGCAAATCTTTTCTCTGCCTTTCGGGGCTTCATAGCCTTTCTTTGGAAGATCTCCAAACAGCAGCAGCTTTGGGTCAACGCAAAAGAAAAATACCCCAGGCAACAAGAAGAACCATCTAAACCCACCCTGCAGGAATTCTCTCATAAAGCCCCCTTTTTGTGCAAACACGCCACCGTCAACGCTATTTTAAGGCTGTCTTTAACTCCTTATCGCTGGCAGGGCCGGCTATGGCACCCTGTGGTGCTCCCTCTGACCAGCTACAGCAGCGTCTCTAGCAGCGGTGGAAAAGAGAGATGGGGATGTGCCGGACACAGCGGGGCACGCAACCCCAGGCAGTAAATCATAGAATCATTTAGGTTGGAAGAGACCCCCTGGGATCATCAAGTCCAACCATCAGCCCTACTCTACAAGTTCTCCCCTACACCAGATCCCTGAACATCACATCTAATCTACTCTGAAACACAGTCAGGGATGGGGACTCCACTACCTCCCTGGGCAGCTGATTCCACTGACTGACCACTCTCTCCGTGAAAAACTTTTTCCTAATGTCCAGCCTAACCCTACCCTGCTGCAGCTTGCAGCCATTCCCTCTTGTCCTGTCGCTGTCTCATTCTATTGCTAGTTGCCCTTGAGAAGAGGCCAGCACCAACCTCCCTACAGTGCCCTNTTGTAGCCATCCATGGGGAATACTGGAGGAATAAATACCAGAGGAATAAATCAGGTAAGCTCATTTGAACCAAACATTTAAGAGCTCCTCCCTAAGGACGCCCGTCCACACCATCACAGCTGACAACTCAGTCTGCAGGAGTGGGGCAGGGTTTATTGAAGTCTCAAATTGACCTGACAGGCAAAGGAAAAAAGGAAAAAAAAAAAAAGAAAGAAAAGAAAAAAAAAAAAAGGTCCTCTTACTTGTAAATAGTGTATTTTTTTGATGGAGGTATCACAGGCAGCTATCACCAGGCAGCCACCCACCCTATGCCTCTAGCAGGACACTTCTGAAAAGGTTTCTATAATAGCATTTCTTACTCAAACCCTGCAGCAAAATACATTGTCTCTCGGTGCTGAATGCACCCAGCACCTCCATGCTGGCTCCTGTGTGCCACTGATGTGGCTGCAGCCAAGGAACATGCTGGAGGAGGTGATCAGCAATGCAGGCTGCAGGGCTCCAGGAAAGGCACCATGTCCATCCAGACGGAAAAGAAACTTTGGTTTCCTCCAACGTCAATTAGAAGCCACTTTGGGAGAGAAACAACAAATCTTGTCATCATGCCCCGGCCTCAAACCCAGGTGGCTCCAGAGTAATTACCAGCCACAGGACCGACACAGATGTATGGCACGTTTCTCATGGGTGAGGCAGCAGGAGTAATCCCTCCTCCCTCCCTTTTCAGGTGCCCAGCCAGAGCGGTCTCACTCCTGATTTTGAAGGGTTGCACATTAAAACCTCCAGGTGAACAGTGGGCTGCAAGCAATCAGACCCAAACTGCCTTAAATTGCGCAGGTAAGGGATGGGTTGGCCGGCAAGAAGAACGCAGCAGGATCTGCCCTTGGTTGTTCTGGCAATAAGTCAAAGCAAGGGCCTCTCTGCACCATCCCTTGGGGTGTCAGGTCTGATCACTGGGAGAGAGAATAGTCTTCTGTTCAATCTGCTGTTCATTTCAGAGATCAGTTCATTAGAAGAGGCCCAGCTAAAAAAAGCACAATTGTAAAACAGAAAATTGGTTCTGTTTTACCTCCAACCAGGACAAGAAGGTGGCAGCAGCTGGCCAAAACCATTAAGGAGGTGCAACGAAGCTTTCACTTAGAATCATAGAATCTGTTACGTTGGAAGAGACCCTTGGGATCATCAAGTCCAACCATCAGCCCTACTCTACAAAGTTCTCCCCTACACCAGATCCCTCAACACCACATCTAATATACTCTGAAACACAGTCAGGGATGGGGACTCCACCACCTCCCTGGGCAGCCCATTCCAGGCTCTGACCACTCTTTCTGGGAATAATTCTTTCCTAATGTCCAGCCTAACCCTACCCTGATGCAGCTTGCAGCCATTCCCTCTTGTTCTACAAGAAGTAATATGGCACCCAGCACTGACTCTTGTTTGGGTGGCACAGCTTTGAGATGGCTCAATGCAGGGGTACTGGAGCTGTTCTGGACCCTCTGAACGATATGTCCTTCAAAATTATCAGATCACAGGGCTTTTCCAGGCAAGCCTGCAACAACTTTACACACAGGATCCGCATAAAGCATTATTTCAACATGTCTCCCAGGTCTCAGGGAGAATTTAGCACCTGGAGTTAGTTATGGAAAACAATATTTCAAAAGCTGCTGGATTATTATTTTTTTCCTTCCTAATTCAATAAAGCAGTAACGATTGTCTGCTGTGAGCAAGCAAAGGGATCCCAGAAGCAGCTCAAAGACAGATGGCAGCAGCAGCATGCCTGTTTGGTGACATTTCTCAAAGCACTCTCCAATTTGAAAGCCACAATCATATCATCTGGAAAATTAATATGGCAGGGGCAGAACGTAACACACTTTGTTAAAAAGAAAAAAAACCCAAAATACCAACAAAACCAAACCAAACTTCAGGGCATTAGGTGGCCTGGCCCAGCATCTCAGAATTGACTTGGGACTCTGGGGAAAAAAAGAGTCAGGATTGGTGCCCCAGTTTGCCAAGGGTCCCTGAGGCAGGTTGCTCAGGTCCAGAGGAAAGCCCTGGAGACCAGGGCTCAGTTTAACGGGGCATCACCTTTTTGGAGAAGGAGCGGGGGGTGGGATAGGAGAGAGAAAAGAAGGGCCTCCTCTGCTCCAGCACTGTTGGTCTTGTGTTAGCACATCATGCTCCACCAAATATCAAGGGTATTTGCTTTTCTGGAAGCTTGAAAGGTTTTGCAACTCGTAGAATACCTACTGCCCATTGCTGGCAAAACAGAGGCAGGAGCACTCCAAGGACAAGTCCCTCCCCCAGTAAGTATGCTCATTATTTCTGAGGAATCCAGAAATTCAGGCAATTCAACTCTTCCTCGGGTATCCAGAGTAATTTTATTGCCGACCAGTGGTTTCTAGGGAGACTTTTCCACTAGACCTGGTATTTTATCTACGGGGCACCTTTTTCCTGGTCGCAGGAGGAAGGAGCAGCAGTGCCTTGCAGGAGAGCAAGAGAAACAAGGGATGTCTCCCTGGGAAGAAAGAAGATGTGGTATCTGTGAGAGCACAGGAGGGGCCCAGCAGAACTAAAGTGTGGCCCAGAGCCACGACAAAACTGGTTTTGGAGGAACCCCAACACCCATGGAGTTGCAGGGACGTGGCCTTTCCAGCTTTAACCCCTGCCAACGTGTTGAGGCATCAGGGTACTCTGCAATTAAAAGGGGGGGATGGGGGTGGAAAAACCCCAAAACTGAAATCCCGAGGCGAGTTCTCACACCTAGATCTGAGCCTGGCAGTGCCCCCCACTCCAGCACACCAGCTTCACATCCACCCCTACACACTGTGCATCCTTAGCGGGCTTTTAACGGGGAGGCCTTGCTGAGCCCGCGTTTCCTACACAGCCGAGTTCCGGGCGGTGACAAGCTCCTTTGCTCTTTGGGGACAGGGCTTCAAATAGCTGCTGGCTCGTGGCAATTAAAAACAGGCAGAGAGCGCTGCCACCGACTCGGCGAGCGGGTGCTGTGACTGATGCAAGCGCCGTCTGTAGCGCTCCGATAAGGATATTGGATGATTCAGAATAATCTAAGCTTTGCTGAACGTACGAGCCCCAGCGTTTGTGCTTCTGCTCCCATCTAACAGGAATATCGTGTCACACTCGTAAGAAAGGGGAGAGGGCGGCTAAAGATAGGTAGGCACCAAAATCCGCCTCTCCATCAGACCAACGGGCACCTCTGTCCTACCTGCCACTCCACGGAGGTCTCCGGCTCAAGGGTCCGGCCAGTCTAACCCCATGGCTTGGATACAGCCTCGGAGGAGGTGGCAGAGCAGGTGGGGAGGGAGCAAAGAGTCAACGTTGTCTTCTTCCCATCTGGGGAGCGGTTCATGAGCTGTGACCAGGCACCCGGGCTGCTGCACGAGCAATTAGCACTCCATTAGGATGCAGGAGATGGGCATCCAAGCGGGCAGAGCAGGGGGCAAAGGAAGGAAAGGGAGGGGCATACTGGTCCTTCAGTCTTCGAAACTGACTTCCAGCTGGTTTAGAGCCATGTTATGTCCATGCCTCATTTGGATAAACCTTTGAATCTCACAGACCTGCTGCATGGTCTGCTCCCATCCCATTAAGACCATACGAATTTCCCTGTTGAGCCATTCCAACAACTTGGCTTTGATGTCACCCGGAGCATTAAGCCAAGCCAGCAGCACAGCCGATTTACAACACGAACTGCACCCAGATCTGAAACACCCCACCCTTCGGCTGTCCCTCATCAAGAGGCTTACAGGCGAGATAAAATGGCACTTCAGAGTTAAAATACGATTTTTCATAGCGCAATTAGCACCATAACCCCATCAGATGAGGGCTGCCCATGAGTACAGCTGCATATTACATCTCCAAGATGAGGAGCTAGGTAGGACAGGAGCATGAGGTCCAGGAGCAAGGCTGTATGAGCCTGAATTGGAGAGGAACACCTCAGCAGATGGGAACTGCTGCCCTGCAAACATCTTAGAATCATAGAATCATTTAGGTTGGAAGAGACCCTTGGGATCATCAAGTCCAACCATCAGCCCTACTCTACAAAGTTCTCCCCTACACCATATCCCTCAACACCACATCCAATCTACCCTTAAACAGTCAGGGATGGGGACTCCACCATCTCCCTGGGCAGCCCATTCTACTGACTGACCGCTCTTTCTGTGAAAAACTTTTTCCTAATGTCCAGCCTAACCCTACCCTGCTGCAGCTTGCAGCCATTCCCTCTTGTCCTGTCGCTCATTGCCCGTGAGAAGAGACCAGCACCAACCTCTCTACAGTGCCCTTTCAAGCAGTTGTAGAGAGTGACGAGGTCTCCCCTCAGCCTCCTCTTCCTCAAACTAAACAATCCCAACTCCCTCAATCGATCCTCATAAGCCTTGTTCTCCAGTCCTCTCACCATCTTCGTTGCCCTCCTCTGTACTCGCTCCAGCACCTCGATATCTCTCTTGTGCTGAGGTGCCCAGAACTGGACACAATACTCAAGGTGTGGCCTCACCAGTGCTGAGCACAGGGGGACAATCGCCTCCCTACTTATCTTGCTGCATTCACAAGGCTGTTTTCAGAAATTTCTGACACTTTTCAGTCTGCTACTCTCCACAAATCCTTTTTGAGCACCTGAACGTGACCATAGCCAAGAGACAGACAAAAGACAGGGTTAGGCAGAAGCAAGTTGTGTTTCTGGTGATGGGAGCCCACACAGCTCTATAAGTAGCAACAGTGATCGGCTAAAATTCAGGTCAAAAAGAGATGCTGCTGAGATGTCACCACTTCTGCTTTGCACTGCTATCTTCAAAGAGCAGATGGACCTCATATGTTGTTACCAGCTGGGGTAGAAAGAGCCGCATCATGGCATCTCCTCCCACCAGGTATCCCTCTGCAGCATGGGAGATGCAGCCACTGAGACAGCATTGCAAGGGATGCAGGGTGGGGACTCTCTGACACACACACCCCATTATAACCACCCTGCTCATGGGAAGATGGTAAATGGGAATTAATTCAGCTGGGATTAACCCAGTCCCCCATCCAGGCACTGAAAGCGCCCAAGGGTCCCTCCTAAGGGCTCCCTGAAGGCAGCACAGCGCGATACCACTGAGGACACGTGGCAAACGAGAGCATGCAAGAAGGGGCCATAAAGCTCTGTGCAATTGCTTCCCTCTGGAACATCGTGTGTGTGGGTGCTGAGCAGGATCCAGAGGGACACTCAACCCCTTCTGAGATCTCACACGCTCGACTGGTAGGAAAATCTTGAGCAGCATTCCCATCACAAGCTCCATCCACTACCACAAGCTCCACATGATCTCGCTCCTCTGCCTGAGGATGTCTGTGGGAGGGACTCAAAAGCCAGTAGCAGGCACAGAGAAACTTTGAAAAACACGGGGAGCCTCTGACTCGGTCATAGAATGGTTTAGAGCTGGAAGGGACCTTAAAGATCATCAAGTTCCAACCCCCTGTCCCTGGGCAAGGATACTTCTCACTACAGCAGGTTGTTCCAATCCAACCTGGCCTTGAACACCTCCAGGGATGGTCCCAGCTCTGCTTTGGAGGGCTTGAAAGCCGTTTCCGATCCCCAATTGAAAACTGGAGGAAGACAGTGTCTCATCCAAGCAAACAGCTCGCCTTAACTTTACACGTGAGGGAAGGACAACGCAGGACAGTGGTGGCTCAGGACGCGCAGCCTGCTGGGCTCAGTATTCATCAACCAACAGAAGATGCCAAGAAGGTGACAAGCCACCTCCCACCTCTCAGGAGTTTTCATCTCTACTCACAGTTGTTTTCATGGCCCTGTTCCACCTCAGCATCACTCCGGCGTGCGGGAAGCTGCCCTCCCCCATCCCCAAACAGCTTAACATGTCACTGCAGACCCTCATGCATCCCCACCATCGGGACCCCGGCTCACAGGAGCCAGCCATCAGCACAGGGCAGCCACCACCAGCACCACCACCACCACCAGCACCACCACCAGCCTTATTACTCATCAGGGAGCATTTAGCCAAGATATTTCAGTGACATTTTTCCGCAAGTGAATTTCGCATTATTTGAATCATCTACGCAGAGCGCAGCGAAAGGCGGCACACTGGGAGGAACTGCCAGAATTACTCATGAGCTGCTGCTTTTTTTTATTCTTTCCCCCCACCCCCCCCCTTCCCTTCCTGTTGGCTCTAACTTAAATTGCCATCTATCAAACAGGCAAGTCGCCCGTCGCTGCAGACGGCTGGGAGAAGCCCCTGCTCCTGCTTCGGCAGGGGCTCAAAAGGCAAACAAGCTCATTCCTGGGTGGAAAGCCTCAGCAAGTTCTCCAACCTCCTAACTAGTTGCTTAATTAGGTATTAATCACTCCATTAAAAAAAGAAAAGAAAAAGATACACCAGAGCTATAACATAATTATACAAAGAAAGAGTCCAACCAAGAGATAAGAGAAGGTTTTTCACGGCAACACTGCAGATCCGTGATGAAATGAGGGCTAGGAGACTTGGTGTAGGGATAAGGGGATTAAGAGGTGAAGGGCAGTGGTGAGGAAGGGCTAAGACACATACAGAGGCACAACCTGTTGGCAGAGAGAAATTCAAGGTTCCTCTCAATCGATACTTCCTCATTATGAAAATACACAGAATACTCACTGCAATCAGAAAAAAAAAATAAAGCTTATTTTTTAGCACCCAGCTTTTCTGTCGTGCTCACAGCACAACGTGCTGGTGAAGAGAGCTGTAAGGGTGGGTCTTCAGGTGGGCAGGTCCCCAGTGAGCACTGGTTGCTTGCTAGCCAGTGCTACTGGTCCCACTGCCAGCCCTGAGCACTGGGAGAGGAACTGCCCCGTGGCTGCAGACTGGGCTGAGCATCCCTGCCCCAGCGGGTATTTCTGGGGGGCAGATGGAGCTCAAATCACTCCATCCTTACAGGAAAGCAGCCACCTTGACGAGTCCCAACTCCCACTGGCTGAAGCTCCGCTAAAAAGCGACAAATTGGAATAAAACCTCACATTTCCCTCCTGTTGCACAGCCTGATCAAATGGAAAATCTCTCCTGGATCCACAATGAGAGATTTATTTTTTGCAGCTGCACCGTGAAGAAGGACTCTCTCAAAAAGGGAAATCATGCCAAAAATGGGCAACTTGACTCAGCAGCGCAGGGGCCTGGCTGGATCCAGGGTGCGTCCTCACCATGTCGGCAGGCAGAGAGGTGTCTAACACCACAGCGATGCACAAATCCTACCTCCTGGTCTGATCACAGGAGGGGAAAAAGGGAAAAAACAAACCAAACAAACAAACAAAAAAACAAACCCAAAACCATACTCCTGAACTTGCTGGAAGGTGGACAGAAGGGAGGAGTGCTGCCTGCAGAGACACCTCCCCAGCTACCCACTCCTCTGCTACAGCCACCACGAGTGTGATGCCTTGGTGGGTTAGAGCCTTTGGGGGATGGCAGACTGAAGAACCCCTCATTGTTAAGGATGATCCCGCTAGATTATCTGCTTTTGGGGAGCCAGCATTTTTCAGCCCCTGGGCTCATTCTTTGAGTGGACAGGGAGCTATGACTTCCATAATAAACCCTCTGTATGAACTATAATACAGCCTTGTGTACCCGTAGGAGCACAGTAATGCACCCTGGAGATGCGGTGATGCACGCATGCACCAGCAGCTAAAGCTGGAGGCTGCTTCCCAGATGGGAAAATGAATAGCCAGCAAGGTCCCAAGGGCAGGAGAAAACCTTGTCCAGCTTTGGCGTTCAGCAGGAGAAGAGACGACCTAAATGTGATCTCCTGGCTCCTCCTCCATCGTCACTCCCCTTGCAAAGAGCTAAGTCAAGCCTCAGGACTGCCGCACACAGAGAAAACTTGGAAGTTGAGGAGATGCCACACCAGCATCATCCCATGGCTTCTCAGTAAAGAAGGAACAGGACCACTTTGATTGCTTAAAAAGGCAGAGAGAGACTGGGGACATTAAACAACTCAAAAATCACACTTAACTATCTATTGGCAAGGATATTTAGTTCTCTCTTCTCATCCAGTGCTCACCCCTTGGTGCCCCCCACGCTTGCTGGGCACAGCCCAGAGTCCCAGCAGCCACATTGACACCCAGGAATGATGGGGCAGCATGTCGGAGCACAACACATTGTAAAAACATGGCTTTGAGACACTTAGGTTACAGAAACATAAATCACAGCCCTGCTCTGACAACTTCGGGGCTACCCAGACCAGAGGGGACTCTCCACCCCAAACCATCTTGGTGTGATTAGATCCCAGGGTAAAACCACTGACACCAACGGGGATTTAGCTGACACACGGTGGGCATGGGAGACCTCTAAATGTTTGGATGCTCAGGGAATGACAGGCAGGAGAGTGGAGGAAGGGATCAGGGATTTACTGCTATTCTCAACAGCCACCATTTTAATGCAGAATTAATAATACCCCTCCCAGTGGCACTGGTGGGGCCCCTTTGCTTGAGGGGCCACTGAACCAGTGGTCACTGGTCAAGCCAAAGCCTCCTGAAGGATAAAGACTTCAAGTGGGCCCTTAATTGACTAAAAAGGTGCATTTTTTACCAAAAATTATACACTAAAACAATGCAATGGTAAGAATTAAGACAGTAACCCAAATGAGAAATTGGGTTTTTTTTTTTGGAAGAGCATCATATCACAGAATCTTCATGCTTGGATGAGACCTCTGAGATAGAGTCCAACCACATGAACACCTTCACAAGTTCCCTGACATGCCATCCTTATTTCTCTGAAGTCCTTTGCTAAATTCATGAGGGGATGCTGCAGGCAGGCACTGCTCCGTTGGGTAGACCTGGGCTCGAGAATGTGTTGGACTGAGGCCACCCCTCCAGCAGTGACAAGTCCTGTTCTGGCTACCAGCAATGCTCTGCTGAGCACTGTGCCATCCCTCTGCTTCCCCTAATGCCTTCCGTGCTCGGCTTTACCTGAGTTTTCCTACAGGATTGAACAGGAACTCATGCACTGTGACGTTGGGATGGGATACATACAGCCCCATACTGGACATTCTTCATTTTTAATTCTCAGCTCTTCAGCTGATGGTCTGTTTTCCATTCACACAAATTCAATGCTTACCCATGACTGTCATTTGAAGGTTTTAGGTATCTCCTCCTGCCACAGATAACTCAAGAGGTGCTGAGAACTTTTCCTCTCCTGAAAACACAACCTTGACCACTGTTGGGAAAACCAAACCAGCAAGGTTTTAATCCTCCCCAAGATTTATTGATTTATTTTTAATTTAACTTGTCAAAAGGTCTGTGATCAAAGTTTGTTGATGATCTTATGTGGCACAGAGCGTTTGGGGAACAGATTCATTTGAAAATATTTTCAGTATTTCATGTTACATTTTATTCATTATGTAAAAAGTCCAAAGAGTCTATTCAATTTCCCTAAATGCAGGCCAGAACTGAAGTTTAACGAGTATTACCACTGCATATAGTCACAAACACAGCAAATATATTCAGAATGGCTTGGGGACAAACGCAGGAACTTCAAAGAGAAAGTAATTTGGTGAAGAACATACATGTATAAATATGCTCCTTTTATTCAGGGCGGGGAGGAGGAAATAAACAACCTATTGGGTGGATCTGAATACTAATGAAACTGCTGCTGAAAAACACAATTTCAAGTGAGGAAAAAAAAGAAAAACCCAACCAATCCAGCACAATGGAAACGTGAGGAAGGAAGTAAAGATTTTCTATAATCCTGCAGCAGCTCCAACAAAACTATCAGGCAGCCAGACGTTTTGAGTTTCATTCCAGCAGTAACTAAAGCAGGTATTTCAGTGCTGTGCTGCTGCTCTTAATATCAACACCAAGTTCTAAAATCTTATATTTTTTTGGTTTAGCACTCGGGATGGGGAAGGAACGAATTTCAAAATGAAACCCAGAAAATGTTAAGCGAAAACCGAAGAAGAAATTAATTTCTCAAATTAGCAGCGTGCAGCAGCACTTCAAAATCCCAGAGAAGCAGAGAGGATGCCTGCAGGTTACTCCTTGTGATACCAAACAGAGCAAATCCAATCAGATGAACATGCTGCAGGATCAGTCAGGCGAAAGCCACAGGAGCAGCGTTACAAAAGTGGAAAGATGTATAAAAAAAGAGGATTTTCTAAACCTATTGTGCTGGCTTGAAACTGAGCTATTTTCCCCCCTGGAGGGGATGACAAGCCTTGACGGTACAGTCCTGCAGAACAAGCTGTCCAAATAAAAAGAAAAAGAAAAAAAAAAACCCCAAACCTCAAAGATGATACTGAGAAAAAATGAAAAAAAAGTTTTAATGAGAAATTAAAAATGCCACTAGAGCGTTAAGGCTGCAATATTGCGTTGAAAATAGGCTTTTGGGTGGAGATGTGCTATTTCCTACCCAGGCGCGTAAGCAAGCTGTTAAATCTCACCACGCTATTTCATAACTCCTTGTCTTCAACGGTGCCAGCAGAGCTCCCCGCCTCACAGTTCCCCTTGCTCAAAATAACCACCCATGGCAAGAGCCCTGACCTCCAGGAATAAAGTGAATGAACGAGGAAGGGGGCACACCAGCAGGTGACCGAATGGGAAACCACGACAGCAGTTATCGCGGAGCCCGGAGACGAAGAGAGGGAAGAACGTGATCATTCTACGTGTGGAACCTTGAGTGACACACTGACAGCAGAGAGGAACTTTGCTCATTCTAGTGAAACAAGAACAAGCTGGTGCTTATAGGAATTAAAAAAAAAAACCCAAGAGAATGGATTAAAAAAAACCCCAACAAAACAAACCCATGATTTCCCCCCCACCCCGTCAGCAAGCGACCAGCTCAAGGTGCCACGGAGGCCAACTGCTTCGTCATGACAGAAATTCATGACTTGCCTTTAAGATAAAGCAACCCCCACCAAGCCACATGCGAAAGAATAACATTTAAAGAAACAAAGAAGGACAAAGAAAAATAGTATTTCCAAGGAATGGACAAGCTTCTGAGCGGAAGGTATCGCCCAAGGTGTTTTGCTGGGAGTACAGTTCACCCTCCTGAGGAAAATCTGATCCTGGTAGTTGTAAGCAGCAGAAAGGACGGTGATGGACTACAGCTCATACACCATGCCTGTTCTTATTTTATTTCTATAACAGATACACCTAAAAGCTGTTTTATAGCACATATAAGACATATCAAGCTTATTTAAATGCCTTTTCCCCCCCCCCCCCAAAGCCCGGTTTGCAAAAGGGGTTTCAGAGGTCAGCATATGTGTCTGCATCGTGCCAGATGACCATTGGAATTCCCACCTTACCACACCTGGAGTTTCTCTAAGTCCCACAGACCCTGCAGGAGAGGATGGGCCAAGTGAAACACAACTTCGGCTTTTAAAAAGAAAAAGAAAAAAAAAAACCTTTATTAACTTATCTCCCCCGCCAGCCCATCACACAGGCTATTTTCAGTGATTTAATCCTGCTAGAAAGCCTTGACAGCAGAAAGAAAAGTTACACATCCCTATCTGCTGCAGCACAAAGTAGAAGCATCAGCTACTAATGAGAAAATATATCCATAAGGAAATGCAAATGGAAAATACAGCCCCAGACATCACCTCATCAGCAACACTGTGCAACCACCCTACAGTACCGGATGGGTTTGAGGGACCAGACTGGGTGGATATTGTTGCCTGTGTGGATGGTCAAGGATTGGAGCAGATGGGAGTGGCAGGTCCACCCTTGGGAGCTTCTGAGCCCCAACTAGATAAAGCCCAGAGCACCCTCACCTGATCTCCATTTTGAGCAATGGTTGGACTGGGTGACTTCAGAAGGTTTGTTTCCAACCTGGTTCCTACCTTCAAGAAAGGGAGCAACCTCTGAGTTGCCCCTCATTAACCTTTTTAGAAGCATAGAATCATTCAGGTTGAAAAAGGCCCTTGGGACCATTGAATCCAACCATCAGCCATGCTCTACAAAGTTCTCCCCTACACCAGACCCCTCAACACCACATCTAATTGACTCCGAAACACAGTCAGGGATGGTGACTCTACCACCTCCCTGGGCAGCTGATTCCAGTGTCTAACCACTCTTTCTGTAAAAAATTATTTCCCAATGTCCAGCCTAAACATACCCTGCTGCAGCTTGAAGGCATTCCCTCTCCTTCTATTGCTAATGACCTGTGAGAAGAGACCAGCACCAACCTCCCTACAATATCCTTTCAAGCAGTTGTAGAGTGATGAGGTCTCCCCTCAGCCTCCTCTTCCTCCAACTCAACAGTCCCAGCTCCCTCAATCGCTCCTCATAAGATTTATTCTAAAGACCTTTCACCAGTTTCATTGCCCTCCTCTGTACTAGCTCCAGACCCTCCAGATCTCTCTTGTGCTGAGGTGCCCAGAACCAGACACCAGACTCAAGGGGTGGTCTCACCAGTGCTGAGTCCAGGGGGGACAATCACCTCCCTACTTCTGCTGGTGAAGGCCACCAGGCTGCTTCAAGAGCTGTTCTGTGCAACTCCAGAACAGCAGCACAAGGGATGATGCCAAGGAAAAGCGAGCCACACTTCATTGAGGTGGCAACCGCCTTATCTCCCCCGCCAGCCCATCACACAGGCTGCCAATGCACGCTGCAAACACTTCTCTTGGACAACCATCTCCCAGCTCTGTCAACGACCTACTTACAAGTCATAAGGTTGCTGTTGAAATGCATATTAAACACAGGGGAAAAAAAAAACAAACAACTGCCAGCACATTTTATTTTTTGTCATCCCAGGTCCAATTTTTTGGATCTAATGTTTAAAAATGCTCCTCAGTCAGTCACAGTTCAGAGAGAACAGAGACTGTAGAGGTGCTGAGAGAAGGGCTGGGGACACCAACCAGAAAATCTGTTCATGGACACATTTTCAAGAGAGACTCCAGGCAGGGTCCACTGCAGGAAAGCTCTTGGGCAAGGTGGAGGAGATGGGTCCAGGCTGACCAGAAACTGAGAAACTGGTGTATTTTTGTTTGTTTGCTTTCAAACTGCTGCCACTCAGTGCAGTTGGTCAACTTCCAATGCAATGTTTGCTAATATATTTATTTTGTTATCCAAATCAACTTGGAAGTGAGACAGACCCAAGGCATTTCCTTACAGGAGCCTAAATTTCTACCTCTGGGCCCTTTGTTAAGGTCTATAAGGTCCAAGACCTTATACTGATCTTTGCAGTGATTGGATAGCAGCACCCAGCTAATTATGTTTCACCAAATCAGGGGGATTGACCACCCCAGCCCTCCTTCTGCTGGGCAAAGGGTCTGGAAGGCAGGAGTCTCTGTCAAACACCGGTGTTTAGAAACCTCTGTGCCTGGTGTCAGGAGGATACACCGAGTACTCTCCAGAAACAGCAATAAAGCATGGGTACCCAGGGGACTTCAGAGCCTAAATCCCATTTTCTCACACACTGGAGTGGCACAGTGGCTTTCCAAAGGGCAGTTGAAGGTCTGTATTATTAAGTCTGAGAGTAGGAATCCCCACGGTGTGACTAGCAGCACATCCAAAAAGCATCTATTTCCATTCCCACCCTGCATAGAGGTGTCTGACCTAATAGACAGCACAGGGAGCCCCATGTCCCAGCCAGCCCCAGTGTGCCCGGCTCGCTGCCGCTGCTGGATCCGCCCCCAGGAACCCAGCACATCCATGTCACACATCCCACACAGCGCAAAACGCTCCCCCAGTGAGGCACCATCTCCCACACAACTTCACACCTCTCTCCTGCCACCAAGCCTGATGCTGCTCAAAAGTCACCCGCCACCAAAACATCGTCACCTGGGATGAGTCAGGGTCTGAGACAACACCTCAGGGTTCCCAACAACCCTTCTGCTCCTTTCCTGCTGCTGAGTCCTTTGACTTCAGGGCAGGACCTCACTTCAGACAAGCATTTTGGGATCCCATCAATATAGAATGGGTTGGGTGGGAAGGGACCTTCAAGACCATCCAGTTTCAACCCCCCTGCCCTGGGCAGGGACACCTCCCACCAGACCAGGTTGTTCCAAGGCCCATCCAGCCTGGCCTTGAACCTCTCCAGGGATGGGGCAGTCACAACTTCTCTGGGCAACCTGTTCCAGTGCCTCACCACCCTCACAGTAAAGCATTTCTTCCTAATATCTACATGTCCCCTCTTACAGTTTAAAACCATTACCCCTTCACCCTATTGCTCCACTCCCCCATGAAGAATCCCTCCCCATCTTTAGTCCCTTCAGATTCTGGAAGGCTGCTATAAGGTCACCCTAAAGTCCTCTCTTCTCCAGGCTGAAGAACCCCAACTCTCTCAGCCTGACTTCATAGAAGAGGTGCTCCAGCACTCTGATCATCTTCACGGCCCTGAAAGAAGAGGAGCTAAAGCTCTGTGGTGGTCTACCATTTCCCTTCAACTTACCTCTCCTATCTCATTATCATCCACATGATCACAATTACCCCCTGATTAACACACAAAACCCTTGTTCTTGAGCAGTGCCTTGCAGCTGCCAAAAGCCAAGGTGCAATTGCTTGTGGCCTTGAGGTAAGAGGAACCTCTGCCCACCAGCCTCCATGATGGCCACCCCACCAAGGAAGAGGGAGCCTTACCTGGGTGAGGTGCGGGTTGGGGTTGAAGCCACACTGGTTGCAGACTTTGCTGTGACACTGGGTGCAGGCGTTGAAGTTGGGCTGGCCCGGGGAGGAGGTGAGCTCTGTCGTCTTGCATATGGGGCAGAGGGTGCTGCTGGGGAGGGGGGCGATCTGTGGGACCGAGTAAGGAGAGGTAGGGGTGCTGCCCCGGTCCGGCGACACCGAAGGGGACCTTCCCGAGCCCTGGCTCCTGGGGTCGACCTGTAGCATCTTCCGCGGCGCCTCTGCTGACAGTGGGGGTTGGCCCCGGCCCCTCATCTCCCGGGGGCTCTGGGAGACGGGCACAGTCTGTGCCAGGGAGGGGGAAGCTGACCGCTGGCCCACAGGCTGATCCAGCTGCTCTGGTCTCCTCAGCGTGCTGAAACACCAGTAAAAAAACAACAACAACACAACATAAGCCTAGATTTAGTGTATTCAAATGATGCCAGTCGATGCAGAAAACCTCTAAAGCACCCTCTTCCATCCCAAAAAACACCCAGGAGGCCCAGCCAAACAGGCTGGGAACTGGTGGAAGCGTTCACATCAGCAGAAGGGTACGCTTCACCTTACAACACAAGGCATAATTTCAGCTTTCTCTTACATAACCCAGCAGCAGAGATGCAATTGAACCATTCAGCACATTCCAAGTTGAACTTCAGTCAGAAATTTGCCCGGAAAACACAAATGAGAGGTTCAGGGTAGCTCCACCTCCCACCAGCCAGGGGCTCCCCATTGCTTCTCCAGCACAAACCAGCACTCAAAGAGGCAGCAGCAACTCTGGGCTGCAGAATGTAGGGGCCCCTTCTGCCAACCTGCCCTAAGCCACCCTCTTCACAACCTACCTTTATGAATTGCTGCAAACCAAAAAGGTTGCAAAGAGGCCCATTTATTGAAGGAAAACTCCTCCAGAAGCCCAAAGGGGGCAGAAGAACTACTTATACCCTCTTGTCAGGCCACCTCTGTGCAAGTCACAGGTGAAAGCAACCAAGGGCTTATTTTCCAGGGGCCACAGCAGTGGGAAATTAAGAGGGCATTAGCTCTGCTTTAGCAATCATTGCTAAAGCTAGAAAGGTGAGCAACAGGGGTTTGGGTGGGCTGGCTGTCCTCCCAGCTGAACCCTGTTCTGGGTGATGTGGCTGGGCAGAAAACCACCTGGAATGCACCAGGCGAGGGAGGTTGGTTGTGGGGAGAAGGCCTACTGGCCTTAGGGAGCCCTGGAGCATCTTCAGCTGCAAGAGCTTTGAATTCTGGGGCTGGAGGGCATGGTCCAGGGTCCTACAGACCCCAGTTCCCACAGTTATTTCAGTGTGGGCACCCTGCAACACGCTGCTGGAGGACCATCCGTGCATGAGAACAAATCTAGAAGATGTTTATTTAATTACAGGGGGTTTAGGTAACACAACCATCTGCTGAACGTGTTCATTGAGTATTCCTCAAAAAGGCAGAAGCCCCAGTGCTCTCACTAGCTGTGATCTACAGCTGTTTAAGGAAAAATATCACTCAGACTCTCAAATTTAATAAATTGTTGATTTACCCAAGCAGGGTCTGACCTTATAAAGGTTTAAAGAGGGAACTTAAATGCATAAAACTAATGAAACTCAAAGTACGTGTTGCCACAGTAATAGGAAGCCAGGTGAAAATAAATAGTAAAATAGCACTTGGGGAATATTTTTCGCCTTCAGGTTGAAGCCTGCTTCTCTGTAGGAGGAATTGCACCATAATAATAAAGCGAAGCAATAAGGGAGTAAACTGGTCTGCTCCAGAGCAAACAGCGCCCGGCCCTGCGGTGAAACACCCGCAGCGAGCGTGGTTCCTGGGCGCTGCTCCTCCACCATGAATGGGGCAGGGGATGCCCCCAGGTTCAGAACAGGGATTCACCTCCTGATCATAGAATAGAACCATAGAATGATTTAGGTTGGAAGAGACCCTTGGGATCATCAAGTCCAACCATCAGCCCTACTCTACAAGTTCTCCCCTACACCAGATCCCTCAACACCACATCTAATCGACTCTGAAACACAGTCAGGGATGGGGACTCCACCACCTCCCTGGGCAGCCCATTCCACTGACTGACCACTCTCTCTGTGAAAAACTTTTTCCTAATGTCCAGCCTAATCCTACCCTGCTGCAGCTTGCAGCCATTCCCTCTTGTTCTGTCGCTAATTGCCCTTGAGAAGAGACCAGCATCAACCTCTCTACAATGTCTTTTCAAGCAGTTGTAGAGAGTGATGAGGTCTCCCCTCAGCCTCCTCTTTCTCAAACTAAACAATCCCAACTCCCTCAATCGATCCTCATAAGCCTTATTCTNCCCTCAAACAGATCAACACTCCCACCCAACTTAGTGTCATCTGCAAACTTACTGATAGTGTTTTCTATGTCCCTATCGACATCGTCAATGAAGATATTAAAAAGGAAAGGCCCCAGTACTGAGCCCTGAGGAACAAATGATGCTGGGGGCTGTGGAGCTGCTGCCCCCTAAAAAACGTGGCACCCAAACCAGTGGAGGTGGGAGAGCTCAGTCCCAGACACCGGCAGAAGAGTGTTGGGGGAAAGAAAAACACATTTTCTCTCCTTAAGCTTAATTCTTCTAAAACCAGCATTTTTGTATGGGACACAGCCTATCCTCACGCTGCATTAAACAACCTTGGAATAACATCCAACATCACCATCCCTAAAAGCAGATGTGGTGTTGAGGGATATGGTGCAGGGAAGAACTTTGTAGAGTAGGGCTGATGGTTGAACTAGATGATCCCAAGGGTCTCTTCCAACCTGAAGGATTCTATGATTCTGTGAACAGTATTTGAAAAAAATTAAGGTCTATATGCTCAAATAGCTGCTGTTTGGAACAAGAGAATGGGTATCCTGCTGCAAAATTCAAAATTCTTGCCACCAAGTGGGAATTCTGACCCTCAGCAGGCTCTGATCATGACAACACCACTCAACTGCAGCTTCACCTCCCAGCCCAGTGAGAAATGGAAAAAACTTATGGAAGTGACCCACAGTGGAAGTGTTTAGCAGTGTATTAGTAGCTACCACCTATCCTTGTGGCTGGCATTACTAGCCCTTGCAGAACGGTCCAGGCAGGAAGGGACCTCTAGGGTCATCTAGTCCCACCTCCCAACAGCCAGCAGGGACACCCCCAACTAGACCAGGGTGCCAAGGGCCTCCTCGAGCCTCCCCATGAATATCTCCAGGGAAGGGGCCTCAACCACCTCCCAGGGCAACCTGTTCCAGTGCTCCACCACCCTCAGAGTAAAGAACTTATTCCTAATATCCAATCTAAATCTGCTCTTCTTGAGCTTGAAGCCATTATCTAGGGTGCTCCAGTATTTGTATGTCTCGTACCCATCAATGAACCCTTCTGCTGTTGTTGCACGAGTCCAAACTGTGGCTCATCCACCCTTTTCCATAATTTTATCCACTCTATCACTGATAACAACATTAACTAGCATCGGGATGCTAACCAGTCCCAAAGGAATTCCCCCCCCCAGTGCCACTAGATCATAGAATCATAGAATGGTCCAGGCTGGAAGGGACCTCCAAAGGTCATCTAGTCTGCTCGTTAACAATTAGATTGAGACGTCTTGATATCTTCTCTTTCACCGGTTTGATGGTGCTATATTGATTTTGCACCCCCCCTAATTGCTGAATTGGGTGATACGCAGTCAAACAACTCCGCAGGGTCCGAATTCAGCAGCGCTCTCTCACTGTCACCAACAGAGTTATCATTTCGGCCACGTAAAAGACATCAAGTGCGCTTGACTAAGCTTATTAACAATTACACCAGCGAGGTTTCCATTTATTACCTTCCATGTATTAATGCTTTATCAAGAGAAGGGCGGGCAGGCAGCTCTAGTAATGTGCCCGCAGCCACTGGCAAGTTGGGCAGCCGGGAAGATGCCGTTCTCTTCCCATATATTTTGGGGAGGGGGATTATTTTTAAATTAAAAAAAAAAAAACAGCAAAAAGCAAAACAAAACAGCATCTTCCATCCTGCTTTCTAAAACTCCCTGCGTTTTCCAGCACAAAGCTGACAAAGCATCACACCAAGCTGCAGCCAGGCTCCTGCCCTGCTGCAGCCTAAGCAATGCCCACCACCACCACCACCAGCCTTCTGCTCCTCCACCACCTCTTCCCCCACCTCCTCCAGAGCTGTTGGAGCCAAACTCCCACCTTCCTTTGGACACGGGGCATCAGACAGCACCAGCCTCTGCTTTCTGCAGAGAGGAATATTGCATTTCACCCCCCAAGAAGTACGGGGGTGGTCCTGGGTCTGTCAGTGCACAAGTCTGGGTTTCGCCCCCAGCTCTGCAGCGCATCCCTGCCACCTCCCTTGCCTTCCCTACGCTGCCAAAGCATCACCTGCCCCTCTCCTGATGTGAAGAACTGAAAAAAAAAAAAGCCTCAAAACACCAAAAATCAAAACAAACAACCCCCCTTCCCAGAAATTAACCCTCAGCTCCCTGCAAGGGGGGAGGCTAAAATGCAAGTCACTCGCCCAAAGCTAAGCTAAAGATCACCCTGAGAGATTAATCGGTGCCCAATGTCTGCCTCTCCCTCAGATCCTTCTCCTGATTAAAAAGCAGGCAGAACTCCCCTCGTTCTGCTCGGGAACAGGCACAGATATGAAACCAGCCTTTCTATTCAGGGCTGGTGCCAGTGTCCTGGGCAGGCTGGGAGGAGATGGAGAAGGACTAGGAGGGAGCAGCTGACGGGGATGATCAGAAGCACCAACGGCTTGAAATGAAATCCAAGGGTCAAAGCGGTCCTTCACGAAATCGAGTGCAGCAGTGCAGGATGTCACAAGCACCTCAGATTTTTTTCTGCCTGATATTTTTTTTTCCCCACCTTCCATGAAAATGTCAGGTTTTCACGGAAACAGCAAGAATCAGGAAGGCTTTCAAGAAACAAAACCCCAATTTACAGCCAAAACAAATGTTAGATTGTTTGCTGGTTAATGACTACTTTCAGGAATTATATTTTTTTTCCCCTCTAAGCCGAACTTTTGATGGTGTAGCAGTGCCAGCGAAACAATGTCAGCAGCTTTAGGAAAGATGAAAGCAGCACGGTGACAGAGCACTGGTTTACAATCCTGCTCCAGTAAATTGGCAGGGCCTTGTTATGTGGGAATTCTGAGGTAAAGTCAGGGCCTGCAGAAGGGAACTGCTCTGATTTAAATCAAGTAGGTTCACTGGTGCCACTAGATTTTACAGAGAAGACCCCAAGCTGAGAGTCAGCATCCCAAGAGGTGTCACAGAATCATAGAATCCTTCAGGTTGGAAGAGACCCTTGGGATCATCAAGTCCAACCATCAGCCCTACTCTACAAAGTTCTCTCCTACACCAGATCCCTCAACACCACATCTAATCTACTCTGAAACACAGCCAGGGATGGTGACTCCACCACCTCCCTGGGCAGCCCATTCCAGGCTCTGACCATTCTTTCTGGGAAGAATTATTTCCTAATGTCCAGCCTAAACCTGCCCTGCTGCAGCTTGAAGCCATTCCCTTCCATTCTATTACTAATGACCTGTGAGAAGAGACCAGCACCAACCTCTCTACAATGTCCTTTCAAGCAGTTGTAGAGAGTGATGAGGTCTCCCCTCAGCCTCCTCTTCCTCCAACTCAACAGTCCCAGCAATAGGTCCTTTTTCATACAAGATGCTAGCCTGGGAGCAACAACCATTGCAAGGTAAATGCCAACACTCTTAATATCCTTGTGGCAAAATCAATAACGATATTAACCCATGGCTACACACATGGCTGGTAACTCAGTCTTTGTTGAGGCGTGGCACATGGAAAAGCTCAAGAGAAAGGATGTGCAGGGGTTTCCCCCCAATTTCATGTCGTGTGTGTGTGTGTCCCACCTTGAACACACCATTCAGGTCCATCTGTGCTCAGCTGCCACCAAACCCCAGCAGTGGATGCTTGCCATTTTGGGTCCAAGTAAATCCTTCAGGAGATGCCAACATGGGTTGCATCCCTTCCTCTCTCCCTGGTGGATATTTAAATGGGTCTCCTGTCCAATGGGCAACTGATCTAATTACTGCTTTACGGTATATATATATTTATACAAAGAACATGAAAACAAATCACAGAATCACAGAATCTCAGGGATTGGAAGGGACCTTGAAAGACCACCCAGTCCAATCCCCCTGCCGGAGCAGGAACACCTAGAGCAGGTCACACAGGAACGTGTCCAGGCGAGTTTTGAATGTCTCCAGAGAAGAAGACTCCACACCCTCCCTGGGCAGCCCCTTCCAGTGTTCAGTCACTCTCACTGTGAAGAAATTTTTCCTCATATTTAACTGGAATCTCCTATGTTCCAGCTTGCATCCATTCCCCCTTGTCCTGTCACTGGATGTTACTGAGAAGAGCCTGGCTCCATCCTCCTGACACTCACCCTTTACATATTTATCATTTTCCCAAGAGCATGCCCTGCTCCAGCTTTCCAAAGGAGAGCTGGATTTGTCCATGTCAGGGAGCTCCCAGCTTCACACCCATATAAAAAATAATCAAAATGGGGACAAGCAAGCCTTTGCTGTTAGTAGGAAAAGAGGGAAAACAAATGACTGCCCCCCTGCAGTAAAACCAAGGGTACGAGGCCCAAACACATGAAGAGAAAGAGCGAAAAGGGAGAAGAGACACGTAGACTCTCCCACCCAAAAGAGGGAGGCTGGGTTAATGAACAGGAATTACAGCTGCTCAGCTACGAGCCAAGACGTGACCTACTTGGTTCAACGGAAACCTGATGTGAACATCCACATGAGTGATTTTTAAGAGTCGCTGAATGTAACCTATTTAGGTAAAAAAAAAAAGAATTAAAAAAACAAATCAAAAAAGAGGTAGCTAAGCAAAAGGGGATTTGCACTCCAGGTCAAAACGGCACTGGGTTTGACTGAGAAAAACCTAATTCCTCACATTTCTGGGTCGGCACAGGAGCCACGTGGATTAATATCAAATATTAGGTGGCATATACTGCCTATCAGCAAGTCAGACGAGAAAATAGGACATGCAACCTTTTAATAAATAAACAGAAAAAAGAAGTGTCTGTCTGCCGTGGAGGGTTTCAGCTGCCTGCCCTGACAATCTCACACGAGCGACGCCAAGCTTGGGGGGCTTATTCCCTGCCTCAAAAAGTCCTACACCCAACACGGGGAATTCTCTCCACCCAAAAAAGAAAAGAAAGGAAAAACCAGAAGGAGCGGTTTACAGAATGAAAAACCAGCACCTGCTTGAATACAAGTGCCCCAGACTTAATTACATTTCTGTCCCTGTGCAGGAGGAAGTTTCTACTAGAAACGTGTGTGCTGGATGGTTTAAAAACAGCCAAGGCCACACCGCTGAAAGCCTAACCCTGAATATCAAATGGTGACAAGGGACTGTCAGGCAGTGTTTATTAGATGCCACCACGAGCACTCCTGCGAAAGGCCAGGGTGCTTTAATGAATTGCTGTTGTGAGCAGTGGAAAAACCCTGTTCTCCTGCAGCTTTGTGCTCCGGGGTTGCTTTATCCCCGTCGAGTAAGAGGCAATCTCCGACAGGCATTTTCCCTGCCACTCTGGTGCTCCACGGGGAATTCGAGCTCCTGCTCAAGGCTTTCACCTCGTCTGAGCAATCATTTGGGTCCCCAGCCTCCACCCACGTACCTGTCTCATAAATATAAAGGAACACCATGCCCTCAAACCCTCTCCCTTCCTGTTAAACCCCACCAGGCTTCAAGGAGGAGGCTGCCCGGCGGGCAGTGGCATAAGCCACTTGCCACTTTAAGGCACTGGGCTAACGACCTTCCCCGGGGGAACGGCATCCCAGCACGATGCTGCTGTGGGGCAAGCAGCACCGTGATGGATGGCCTGCCACCTTCCCCTTCTGGTCTGGCAGAAGATAACACACTTAGCGCTGTTGACAGCTCTTCCCTTAGTTTAAATCACAGGGGTGGACGCGATCCATGGAAAGGCAACGAGAACCGGAAGTTTTCCGGTTCCCATCCACGTTATCGGCGCATGACACGCTACGCTGATGTTTCCTCAAGAGGAGGAAAAGCCCCAGTCCACCACAAACCGGTTATTCTCCATCTTATTAGCATCATCACGTCTAGTTCAACCGAGAATCGGCGACGGGCTAAGGCATCAATGTCACTCACGCTGCCATACGGAGCACGGCTGTCGAGAAGGATCTGCCACCATATTAGACGAATCCTATGTAGCAACAGAGGGGTTTATGACTGACTTAAGCTCTAAATAAACATTCACTTGCCTATATTCATTGCTGCACATGGCCTTTTTATAAGTGTTTGTGGTTCATTAGCAGTTGCAGTTGGGACTAGATGATCATTGTTGGTCCCTTCCAACTCAACACCATTCTATTCTATTCTATTCTATTCTATTCTATTCTATTCTATTCTATTCTAGTCTAGTCTAGTCTAGTCTAGTCTAGTCTAGTCTAGTCTAGTCTAGTCTAGCCTAGTCTATTCCAATTTTGATATGTGGCAAATAAATACTTAATTTGCACCTAACGTGGCCTTGGTTGGGCTAAGAGAGATTTCAGGGTATCTGACTTCCCCTGGGGCGCTTTGCAACCCAAACCTGCAGCAAAGGCTGCTCGCACCAACCAGCCCAACACCCCCAAACTTCTCCCCAGAGAATCCCAAGGTCTGATGTCCCCTCATCACCCTGTGTAGACCATGATTATGCTCACAGATTCCAGAGCAGCCCAAGACCTGAACTGGAGTCAGGGAATATTTTTGTCTATCTCCCATGAGCCCTCACAAGCCAGAAAGTCACTGAGTGACCTGCAGACCAGCACGTGATGCTCTGAAGAGCTGCTTTTCAGCTACCGATGCCCGAAATCTGCATCCCTGTCAGGATCTTGGCCAAGCCCCTCAGAGCCACCAGCCACTGGAATGACAGAACAGACTGCAGGTAATGGTCTGGGTCCAATATATATCAAAGAGATTTCTTCTGAGATAGCTTTACAGGAGCAGGCACACTGAGAGCTGAAAGATTTGAACGGGTCTCCTTTTCAAGTGATATAACTGTTACCGAGAACATTTATGATCTTGAACTTCAAAGCAGTAAAATCTCTCGGGGATAAGTGGGGTGTCCAATATTCATTCTGACTGGGTGACAGGGAAAATCTGTTTCCTCTGTGATAGCAGAAAACTACATGTAAATCTTCCAGAGACGGAGCAGAAGACACCTCTCGATGGTGATGCGATTAGCTGCATGGCATAAGGGGAGCGGTACAGCCAGCGGCTGAGAGCCAGGAGGGTGCAGATGCACAGCAGGAGACCTGGCTCCACCATGCCTGCAGACACACCATCCCTGGGGTGAATATGGAGCTATCAGAAAGGTCCACTAGATTACTGATCCAGGATCTGCATCTCTCCAGGTACTTAGGAAGTAAGTACTTAGGAAGTACCTGGAAGATATAAAGCAAGGAGGAATGGTAGCTTTTCCACTGTAGGGGTGCAGTTGGTAGGTCAGCTTTGGACCACCGGTGCTGGTGAAGAGCAGCCTTGAAGCCCTTGGGAAGGGCTGGAAGGAGAAGAGGCAATGTGCACCCCAGGTATACTGCCAAAAGGGAGGATGCTCAGTGTGTCTGCCCAATTGCAGGACTCATTAAGTCCCTCCCGTTGGACACACCAAACTCCAGATCAATTCAGGTGAGGGCTGGGGGTGGCCATGCTCAGAGGAAGCTGCAGGCTGGACAGTAAAGAATGCTGCTTGCAGAGCTCCTCTCCTCTTCATAGCAGGACTTGGAAGATCCGGAGGAAAGGATGAAGAGTCCTGCCACAGAGATACGGCTTTGCCACCAACACCAGGGAGCACAGAGAGAAAGAGTGGCTGAAATGGGGATAAATGGCCCTGGAAATCACAGCGAGGTGCAGGCTGGAGCCACCTCTTGCATATGATTTCCATCTACCTATTGGATGCTTGGCCTCTGAATCCTTCCTATGTCCAACTGATGGCTGCAAGCAAGTCATTTATGCATGTTAAAATCCATTTAATTTATAAAAGGTCACGTCAAACTTGAAAATACAGCAGGCAGCAGAAAGGAAAAGTACAATGGGTAGAGCACCCCAGCCAAGGAGCCACCCCACCACCACCACCACCCCCCCGGCCTTCGTCCACTTGCCTTATATACGCTTATATATAACTGAGCTCTAGCAATTAAACAGCAAAAGAGCTGATTGCCAGTCATGTCTGACTCAGGACCTTTGTAAAGCTAACAGTAAAGCTAACAGCATGAATCACTGTGCTGCATTTACCAAACGCCAGCAGAGCCAGAAGATAAACCACGGCACGAAGCACAGGAATTTTTACGGCACACGGCTCATGAAAGCTTATCTTGTAAATCTATGATTGTAAACCTCCCCCAGCCCATCCTGCCCCCCGTGCCCCCCCCCAGCACACACACACACCAAGAGCCTCTCTCATTTTAATTAGCAGCAATGCAGTGTTTTTCTTAGGTTGTTAACTATTCCTTCCCTAAAGCAATGCAAAACAAAGCTACCTGCTCTTGACTTAGTCCTGCAGCACACACGAGAAGCCAAAACTGGGGACAGAAACTTTCTGCAAGGATGACCATAAGAGACTCAGCTTCAGCCAACTTCCAGCAGGACTGGAAAAACCATGCAAACACACGTTACTGCTGTAACATTTAAAGAGTGTTAAAAAGAAATTAAAAGCAGCAGGTGGGAAGGTAAGAAAGGGAAGTTTCCATGACTGCTGTTTGCATATAAAAGCCTTGGGCGCAACATAAGCTATCAAGAATGGGCATAAGGCACAGCCATAACCAGGCAATTAAAGAGTGGAGAAAATAAGGCTACAGAAACAAAAGGAAATGCTTCAAAAAGTGAAAATTGAGAAAAGAGAGAAAGAGAGAAAGAGAAAGAAAGAGAGAAAGAGAAAGAAAGAGAGAAAGAGAAAGAAAGAAAGAGAGAAAGAAAGAGAGAAAGGAAGGAAGGAAGGAAGGAAGAGAGAAAGAGAGAAAGAGAGAAAGAGAGAAAGA
>VZTM01024293.1:212657-223660 GCA_013400555.1 Jacana jacana | reverse complement strand
GAAAGAAAGAAAGAAAGAAAGAAAGAAAGAAAGAAAGAAAGAAAGAAAGAAAGAAAGAAAGAAAGAAAGAAAGAAAGAAAGAAAGAAGTAAAAAATGAGCAAACAAGCATGCAAAATTTTGGCAAATTAAATTTAAAAACCTAATAAAGCATGCCAAAAAAAATTAAAAAATCCCTCAAGGAACAACTCATAAATTGGGCCAGAAAAAAAGCATTTACAAAACTTTAGAAACAGGAAATCTGCCAAAGAATCAGGGAAACTGAAAGAAAACCAAAACACAACAGAAATGTTTAAGGAAGGCAAGACCGTTAAAGGAAAGATAAAGCCAAGCTTTGCCATGCTGTTTGCTAAGGAGAAATCGAGGAAGGTGCCACAACCAGAACCATTCCGTATAGAGGACTGGTCTGAAAAACTGTCTCACTAGGAGCAAGGTTAGGATAAGAATCTAGAAGGAAAGAAGATAAAAACCAAAAGCAAAATATGGTGAAAAAAGGGGAAGCCTTCGTGTGGGTTAACAACTCGCAGAATCACAGAATCTCAGGGATTGGAAAGGACCTTGAAAGCTCATCTAGCCCAATCCCCCTGCCGGAGCAGGAACATCTAGAGCAGGTCACACAGGAACGTGTCCAGGCGGGTTTGGAATGTCTCCAGAGAAGGAGACTCCACACCCTCCCTGGGCAGCCCCTGCCAGTGTTCCCTCACCCTCACCATAAAGACGTTTTTCCTTATATTTAAAGTGGAACCTCCTCTGTTCCAGCTTGCACCCATTGCCCCTTGTCCTATCATTGGACGTTTAGGACACCAAGGACAGAGGGAGATGGTCAGGTTTTCACAAGTAGAGTTGCAGGCCCTGCCATGGGATATATTCATAAATGGCCTGGGACGGAGGGGAATAATGAAGGGACAAGCTTGCTGAGCCACACAAATTTATTCAAGGTATTCAAAGCTAAAACTGAATGCAGAGAGCCTTAGAAAGCCCTCCTGAAATGGATGTCTCGAAACGCCGTGGCAGGTGAAATCCAAGGTCAAGGAATGCAGAGGAGATAAGGCAGCCATAGCCATGCGTAGAGATGGGCTCTGAACGAGGTATCGCTGCTCTGCAAAGAGTTCTTCAAGCCATTTGGACAGTTCTCAGAAAATGTCTATTTAATGCTCATCAACAAATATAGAACGATCTACAAGAAAATAGACAATTAAGTTATTTTGGGAAAAATGTGTTCTGGAAAGCAATTCAAAGAGCAGAGCAGAGGCAGCCCATTCCCTTGACTTGCTTCTGGCTTTTTTCCTCTCCTGGGAGAGTGGCATGAAGGTCTGGTTTTGTAAGGCTCCCTTTTGGGTTTTAGGCTTGATTCAGTCATGGAGCTGGAGGGATTTCTGCAGCTCCTGGCCCACTGTGTGCTCCAATGTCAAGAGCAGCTCACTGCTGACAGGTAAAAATGGGTAAATCCTTGGGGTCTGGCTCCACCAAGACAGCATTCATGGTCCTGTCCACACCACACATGGGTCCCCACACTTCTGTGGAACCCCTGGCAGCCTATGACCATTAAGAAGCTGGAAGGACTGCAGGGCCCATTTTTTTTGGATGAATTCCACCCGTGCTTCAAAATTAAAAGCTGATGCAAAAAAATGTATCATTATCCATCTCCGTGACAGCTTGACTCAACCGAACTCATCCCGGAACGAGGAACAACACTCATCCCGGGCATAAAAAATAGGAAGATCCATCAGAAAGAGAAGTGCTGTTAAAAAAGAGGAGGTAATGACATACCAGAAAGAACCCAGCTCTTATTTTTAGAAAAAGGAAAGAAAAACCCAGTTAGCACAGCAATTTCCAGGAGAGGAAATCAGACTAACACCCTGCAGGGAGACGCACAGCTCCTGGCGACCGCAACGAGAGGTAATAGAAAAACCCTGACATGGCACCCCTCTTTTTTCGAGCTGGGAAAACAAAACACAAGACCTAATATAGTTTGGTTTGCACCTGTGAAAAGTTGTAGCATTTTTATCTGTCCCTCAGATTGTGTCTTTGCACTTCACAGCATTTTGGCCATCTCATAATTGTCCCTTTAATTTGTCCCCAGGCCACTTATTTAGGTCCTTTTTTTGTTGCCTCAGGTTACCAGGAAAGCTGACTTCTCAAGTGTGGAACAGTAATCAAGAGAAGATAATTTGAGCAGGAACTGAGGAAACAGGGATCAACTCATGTCCTCCACGAAGAGCTCCAGGTACCGTGCACATAGAGGGGTGCACGGTAAAACTGATGTGCCCGCGCTTCCTTGTAAGGAAGAGACATTGGTGTCCAACGTGGCCAAACACCCTTGGGTGAAAACTTCACAGCAAGCTGTGGTTGTCAGGAACCCTTCTCAGCTGCAGAAGCTTCTCCATCCTGGATGTTCATCGCACCAGCATAAGGTCTACGACTGAAGACAAGAACATGGTTGCAAGCACCCGCTGGGGACCTAGCCCCAGGGGCTGCCAGCCAACTGCCCTGTTGTGCAGGATGGGGTGAGCAGAGCTTGTTTGTGTGTCTTTCTGGTTTTCAGAGATTTGAACTGGAAGCTCAAAGGCCAACAGCAAACCAAACTCACAGTTAACAAACGCTTTTCTGCGTGTAAAACTTTGTCATTCGCAACAGGAGAGCAAAAGCAAACCCAAAAGCACAGTATGGAACCAACAGCCTCAGAGACACCCTCATCTTCGGTATTTCAAGCCGTTCGGTTTAAATGCACTTTTGAAATAGTAGAGCCTGAAATTCCCCTGCCAAATCCTTTACAGGATCAAAGGGAAACACACCTCCAGCGTCTGCAATCCTTTGAAAAGGTGTTTTGTCCCTGCACGTGTTTCCCTGCCGCGCATACCTCAGACCAGGACGTTTGTCCCCAAAGAGACTGACACATCTGCGTGTTTGATGTATCTGTACTCGCCGTCCCATCGAGGCAGGGACTTAGCAGGAAGGGAAGCAGGTAAAACCAAAGGCTGACAAGTCTACTTGATAAGTGAACCAAATTTTAAGCACGTTGATAGAATCATAGAATCCTTCATGTCAGAAGAGACCCTTGGGATCATCAAGTCCAACCATCAGCCCTNGTCACACTGTTTCTTATGCAAGCCAGCATGGATGCCATTGGGATTCTTGGCCACCTGGGCACACTGATGGCTCATATTTAGCTGCTTATCAATCAGCACCCCCAGGTCCTCTGCTGCCAGGCAGCTCCAGCCACACTTCCCCAAGCCTGTAGCCATGAATGGGGTTGGTGTGGCCCAAGTGCAGGACCTGGCACTTGGCCTCGTTGAAGCCCATGCCATTAACATTGGCCCATCGATCCAATCTAGCCAAGTCCCTCTGCAGAGCTTCCCTGCCCTCATGCAGATCAACACTCCCACCTCACTTACTGTCATCTGCAAACTTACTGATGGTGCTCTCTATATCCCTATCAACATAGTGCAAAAGGAACACCTAAGGAGATGCTTCTTTAGAGCCTTCTCCCAGAGTGATGCTTCTGAATGCCTTGTTTTTGCCTGGTTAAGTCATCCATGGCATATAACATTGTAACACAGACCATCTTTTCTACTCAAAGAAGAACTGATGTTCAGTCATAATTTTAGTGTAACCAGGTCAACCCCAGCCTATAAAGTGGTAACTGGGCTCTACCTGCCCTGATAAGCACCACCACAAAAGGTTCAAAGGACATCAAAGGACCACCTGCCCCCTCTGCTGCTCTTCTGCTGCTGAGCCCTGGGTGGTAGGATCCCACCCAGAGAGAGGAGGGCAGGACCCTTGCAGGACCACCAAACTGAAGGGTGTCAATATAGAAACGTAAACACCCCATCTTTCCTTGCGTGCTCTCCAAGCTACAGGATCCCCAAGCAAAACATCCACAACAACTTGCAGACATGGAGGTGGTAGGGGGGAAGGAGAAAGCTTGAAAATTTCCACTCCTTGGGACCAGAAAGGGAGCGTCGGGGCAGATGCTGAGCAGTGCTGTAAGCAGTCTCCAGCGTCGCCTCCTCATGTATTCCAGCGTCAGGAGTATTTATGGAAAGCTACCGACGCCGCCTGGCCCCGACACAATGTGCTCCAGCACTATCTGCTGCAGACATCTCACAAATTCGGAGAGGAGAGGAGAGGAGAGGAGAGGTCCACGGGCAGCAGTCCAAAGGATGGCTACCAAAACCTGCCCGCTCCTTGCCCAGATGACCATGCGGTTTTCATGCAGATAGCGTTCCTCCTGCTCCATCAAGAAACCTTGCTTGAATGGGGAAAAAAGAAACCCAGAATATGGTGGTTTGCCATCAGGGGCCAGAAGACACAAGTCAGAGGCAAAAATGGGAAAGATCTACATACTTCAAGGACAACGTGTGGTTCACCATGTCCTCTTGCTGGTCCTACAAGGTCTACACAAGTGAGTCCCAAACTTGGAGCTCCGCAATGAGTCCCAAACTTGGGGTCAATAACTCAGCAGAAGTTACCATAGACAAGCATATTGCAAAGTTAAAATAGGAAAAAGAAAAGGCATTAGTTTGTCCTGTAGACTTGGGAGGTCATTGCCAAGCGTGATGAGAAGGGTTTAAACCACGACCACCTTGAGTCCTTCAACTACCTAGATCAAACCCAGCCTGGCCAGGCCAATACATGCCCAGCTGTGGTGCAGAAACACCTCAATAGGCTTCAACCATCAGCATTAACTCTGGCAGTTAACTGGGAGTTTAGTGTTTTTAAAAATAAATTTAAAAAGAAAGAGAGAAAGACAGAAAAAGCCCAACCAAACAACAATTTGTCTCCCTAAGAAGATTAATAGGTGCATTTAAAGAAATCAGTCTGTAGGCTTAATGAGAAAGAGGCAGCAAAATCCTAAATGTGAGACCTCCTACAGTTTTTCAGTCCAGCTGTACAATCAAATAATAGTTTATGTAACTAGGATTGGAACAAAATAAATTAAAAGTAATTTCATGTTTCATCAAAGGAGAAAGTACAGTTCAGAGTCAACGTGGAAAAAGATCTAGCTCAGCACTGCATTTTCCCCAAGCCTTTCAAAAGCTTCATATTATCAGCTGATTTAGTTGGTTTCTTTTTTTTTTTTTCCAAAAGAGGAAGGCAAATTACCAACTCCCTTAAGAACTTATTATGCATTTCCAAATTTCNCCAAGTCCCTCTGCAGAGCTTCCCTGCCCTCATGCAGATCAACACTCCCACCTCACTTACTGTCATCTGCAAACTTACTGATGGTGCTCTCTATATCCCTATCAACATAGTGCAAAAGGAACACCTAAGGAGATGCTTCTTTAGAGCCTTCTCCCAGAGTGATGCTTCTGAATGCCTTGTTTTTGCCAGGTTAAGTCATCCATGGCATATAACATAGTAACACAGACCATCTTTTCTACTCAAAGAAGAACTGATGTTCAGTCATAATTTTAGTGTAACCAGGTCAACCCCAGCCTATAAAGTGGTAACTGGGCTCTACCTGCCCTGATAAGCACCACCACAAAAGGTTCAAAGGACATCAAAGGACCACCTGCCCCCTCTGCTGCTCTTCTGCTGCTGAGCCCTGGGTGGTAGGATCCCACCCAGAGAGAGGAGGGCAGGACCCTTGCAGGACCACCAAACTGAAGGGTGTCAATATAGAAACGTAAACACCCCATCTTTCCTTGCGTGCTCTCCAAGCTACAGGATCCCCAAGCAAAACATCCACAACAACTTGCAGACATGGAGGTGGTAGGGGGGAAGGAGAAAGCTTGAAAATTTCCACTCCTTGGGACCAGAAAGGGAGCGTCGGGGCAGATGCTGAGCAGTGCTGTAAGCAGTCTCCAGCGTCGCCTCCTCATGTATTCCAGCGTCAGGAGTATTTATGGAAAGCTACCGACGCCGCCTGGCCCCGACACAATGTGCTCCAGCACTATCTGCTGCAGACATCTCACAAATTCGGAGAGGAGAGGAGAGGAGAGGAGAGGTCCACGGGCAGCAGTCCAAAGGATGGCTACCAAAACCTGCCCGCTCCTTGCCCAGATGACCATGCGGTTTTCATGCAGATAGCGTTCCTCCTGCTCCATCAAGAAACCTTGCTTGAATGGGGAAAAAAGAAACCCAGAATATGGTGGTTTGCCATCAGGGGCCAGAAGACACAAGTCAGAGGCAAAAATGGGAAAGATCTACATACTTCAAGGACAACGTGTGGTTCACCATGTCCTCTTGCTGGTCCTACAAGGTCTACACAAGTGAGTCCCAAACTTGGAGCTCCGCAATGAGTCCCAAACTTGGGGTCAATAACTCAGCAGAAGTTACCATAGACAAGCATATTGCAAAGTTAAAATAGGAAAAAGAAAAGGCATTAGTTTGTCCTGTAGACTTGGGAGGTCATTGCCAAGCGTGATGAGAAGGGTTTAAACCACGACCACCTTGAGTCCTTCAACTACCTAGATCAAACCCAGCCTGGCCAGGCCAATACATGCCCAGCTGTGGTGCAGAAACACCTCAATAGGCTTCAACCATCAGCATTAACTCTGGCAGTTAACTGGGAGTTTAGTGTTTTTAAAAATAAATTTAAAAAGAAAGAGAGAAAGACAGAAAAAGCCCAACCAAACAACAATTTGTCTCCCTAAGAAGATTAATAGGTGCATTTAAAGAAATCAGTCTGTAGGCTTAATGAGAAAGAGGCAGCAAAATCCTAAATGTGAGACCTCCTACAGTTTTTCAGTCCAGCTGTACAATCAAATAATAGTTTATGTAACTAGGATTGGAACAAAATAAATTAAAAGTAATTTCATGTTTCATCAAAGGAGAAAGTACAGTTCAGAGTCAACGTGGAAAAAGATCTAGTTCAGCACTGCATTTTCCCCAAGCCTTTCAAAAGCTTCATATTATCAGCTGATTTAGTTGGTTTCTTTTTTTTTTTTTCCAAAAGAGGAAGGCAAATTACCAACTCCCTTAAGAACTTATTATGCATTTCCAAATTTCAACTGTTCCTATTTTCTAACTCATAACTCCACATATCTGTAACCGAAATGTTTTCTTTAGCAGATGAAAGAAAAAAATAAAACCAAAAACAAAAACCCCAAAAAACCCACCCCACACTGTTTTTCCCAGGCTGCAATCTGTTTTTTCTGGTTTAAAAAAGAAAAGACAAAAAAAAAAAGAATTGGTTAACAGCTACAACATGTCAATCGTGGAAAGTAATTCCCACACACAGTTTCATCCTCTCGCAGACATTAAATATGGCAACATCTCTTCATGCTCCTCACGTCTAGACGGATGAAGGAGGGACGTGAGCTACCAAGAAGCTCTTTCTGATACTGGAGAACCCACGGTGGACCCAGCTGTGTCTCACGTGGGCTTGCAAGAGGGGCTGGACCCCTTTGAATCCATTTCATAGCAGAAAAAGACACGTCCAACGTTGACGTAGTGCCAAAGGACAACTTCCAAGGACAGAGCACCCTGAGACCATGTCAGGAGAGCTCACGTACTCCAAGTGTCACCTAACAGAGCTCAAAATCCATAGATAAAGCCAAATTCCACAATAAATACCCACATTCACAACGCTACAATCCTCAGGAGAGCACCAGTCCCGCAAATGGACGTCCACTGGAGCCAGGCTCTGAGCTCAGCATCAGCCTCACGTCCCTCTTGGGAACTGGAGAAGCCTGTGAGTTCCCATTGCCAGGAAAGACTCAAAACAGGCTAAAAGGCAATATGCTACTGGCAGAGAAATAAAAAAAAAATAGGGAAAAAACCAAAAGGTTCAAAGGCTGCTCTCAGTTATTGACATCTGGCCCCTGAAAGTCTCCCTACCCTGTAAAACCTACATGGACATCTGTGCCTGCAGCACCCTGGGCCGGGTGGAGGAGGCCTTGCCAACCACAAGCAGACTGGCTGGAACACTGAACTTGTTCACATTCTGCACCAAGCCATGGTTTGGTCCAAGGTGATTATTTCCCTGGGTTGTTTTTTTTTCCCTCCCCGTGGCCTTCAGAGGAGCTGTCAAACCCTCCTCCAAAAGCTACTCAGTGTGTGAAACTGCTTTGTCACGTCTGAGAAACTGTGGTCCCTGGCAGGTCCTGGAGCCAAGCGAAGAACAGTTAGTCATACCTGCTTCAAGAAACTCAAAATTCAGCAACATTTCTCAGAGAGCACGGATGCATTTTCTCTTTCAGCCACGCAGCATCTGCTTGCCCTAGGTTGTGTTGTAACTGCCGAAAAAGGGGAAGCCCTCTGAGAAGAGGGCAGGAGATGATCTTCCTGTGGGGAGCAGCAAGGCATGCTCTTGCAGCAGAGGGACCACAGATGGGACAGGCAGCAAGTCACAGGCAGGAGATGGCACCTGGCACCTCACATGGGGTTCAGAAGCTGCAGGACATCCTGGGCAGAAGTTATAGCACAGCGCTGAAGCCTGCTTGCAGAGAATGAGAAACCACTGAGAAGCACAGGGCCTCAATGGTCTTCACAGAGGAGAGAAAGAGCTTCTCATGGGTCAGAGGAGCCTGTGCAGAGCTTGCTGCAACTCAGGAAGTCACTGCATAATCATGATGCAGTGACAAGGCTTGGTGTCCATGCTCTTCCTTACCTCCTGCACCGCCTGCTGCCTGGCTGTGAACACAGAGGAGAAGGGCATGGTGGACAAGGGTAAGACCATCACATCATCTCCAAAGGCTCAACTTGGAGTCCTGACCCACATGCCAAGGGCTGCCCTCTCTGCGTCCTGGCCATGCAACATGCCCCATCATCTGGCTGCAGAACCAGGAATGAGTGACCACCCCTGTGAAACCAGCTGGCCAGGGATGGCTCAGGTCCAAGTCTTTGAGCACATCTGGGCTTGAAGGTGCTGTTTGCCCTCAGGAAGACATAGGGAAGTTAAATCACATCTGCATGTCTCAAGCACGTGGACTACTGATGGCAAATCAATGCTGCACTTTGGCTTTGCAATGTAGAGCATCTTATTTAAGATCTTAGTTGTTACCTTCTCAGTGGGAATACACGATCGGGTGTCTAATGGTGTCTACTAGTGGGTAGCAGCCTGGAGGTCTCCTCTGGTCCTGTGCTCCTACCTTTGCCTACCAGTATCTTACACCTTCACTTGTCTCTTGGACAACTAAGCCCACCATCAGCAAGCGCTAATGGTCTCTGAGTGGAGACATTCATCTTGGTCACTCTGGGATAAAGGCTCTTCCTATCATCAGGAGGCGAGAAGAGGACACAGGCAGGCTGTGGAGGCCACCTATGAGCAACAGGTTTCCCAGAAGGATTGCTGCTGCAGGGGACACTAAGGATGGGGACAGGAGAAAGGTCTGGGGACAAACTGGGCAGGAGAGGTTTTTTCATTGTAGCTCTTCTAAGAAGATGCCTAATACACTCTACCACATTAAATATACATGCATTTTTCTTCTATAGACAATGACCTAGAAATACAACTAAATCATTTTTGACAAAAGAGAATGCACCAAACTGTTTAATCACGTCTTCAGGGGGAATAAAGCCAGTACAAATGGCTCATCTGCTGCACGTTGCAGAAACCATCGTTTTGGGCTGAGGGAAACGGTACATTTTAGGAGGAGAATCTTTTATTTAAGCCTTGTGGGATCACATATCCCATCGCCCCCTCTGATAAACAGCTTCTAGACTTAGTTATGGGCACTCTTTACATACATCTCACTGCCAATTGGATAGGTTGGACCTAAAAATGCCAGATTTTGAATTGATTTTGCTAGCCATCACAATGATCCCTACCACCCAGTGCCAGAAGTCTGGTTGGATGCCATACCATCATGTCTCATCTCAAGCCAAAGCATGACACAGGCAGCTTTGGGCAGCTATTGGTGGAAGGTACTCCTTCACCTCTGAGGAGCTCAGCAGTGACAGGGAGCTGCTGTCGCCTGCCCCATCAACCCACCGCCCCCAGTCTATTAATGGGGCTGGGGTCTACCTTTGATATCAAAGACGTGATAGTAAGCTATAGAGACGCCAAGAGTCAGTAAGACACCACCACTGGCACAGTTAAGCCACCTTTGATATTAAATACAAGCAGAGAACAGGTGAAGAGCCCCCCCAGGAACATGCCTTCCACCCTCCCTGTAAAGCATAGGCCAGCAATAACAGGATGCAATGATCCCACTCCCTCTTGTAAAACCATAGAATCATTTTGGTTGGAAAAGACCCTTTTCCAACCAAAAAGTCCAACCATCAGCCCTACTCTACAAAGTTCTCCCCTACACCGTATCCCTACAACACCACATCTAATCTACTCTTAAACACAGTCAGGTGTGGTGACTTCACCACCTCCCCGGACAGCCCATTCCAATGACTGACCACTCTTTCTGTGAAGAATTTTTTCCTAAATTAGGAAAGATTTCTCCTAATTAGGCTCCTAAATGGCTCACTGGAGGTGCTGGTTGTTCTCAGCGAGGAGCCAGCTCCCTGGATTTTACAAATACTTTGCAGCATGGATGAAGTGAGAAGCGGTACGGCGTGCCCAGCGATGAGTGACAGGCTGCACAGCAGCGCTTCAGGGTCATGCCGAAGCTCAGCACCTCCAGGCACTCGAAAAGACCAAAAAAACCCACCCCCACCCTGTTCATGAGAACAGCCATGCCCATGGGTTGATGCAAAAATAACAAATCTGTCACTCAAACGAGACCTCTGATAACACCGCGAGGGCTCAGCAGCGACGGTCTCAATCTCAAGAAAATACATGCCACACTCCTAGCACTTTAGGGTGGGGGGGGCTGGGATGACCATCGGCGCTTGCTGTCACTCACCAGCTTCCCCCTAAAAATACCAGAAGCAGCACCCAGGAGCAGCAGTGCCCATCGGCTGAGATGAGGGGATAATCTCATTTCCACATTTAGAACCATTCAGGTTGGAAAAGACCCTTGGGATCATTGAGTCCAACCATCAGCCCCACTTTACAGAGCTCTGCCACACACCATATCCCTCAACACCACATCTCAACCACTCTGAAACACTTCCAGGGATGGGGAATCCACCACCTCCCTGGGCAGCCCATTCCAGGCTCTGA
>VZTM01024293.1:180820-205123 GCA_013400555.1 Jacana jacana | reverse complement strand
GGCGGGCGCCGCGGCAGCCAATGGGGACGCGAGGCGGTGGCGGGCGAGCGGGATCGCCCCGCCCCGCCCGGCAGTCAATCAGCAGCCCCGCTCCCGTGAGGTCACACCCCGGTGTCCAATGAGCGCTCAATCCCGCATGAGGTTACAACCTGACCGGCCAATGAGCACCCGTTCGCTCATGAGGTCATGGGCTGCTGCAGGATGTCACAGGCCACCAGCCAATGAGCATCCCCCTCCCCTATGAAGTCATGTGCTGCTCCGGCATGTCACACTCTGTCAGCCAATCGGCTCACGCCTCCCTTGGGAGGTCACAGTCTGCCAGCAAATAAGCACTTTCCGCCCCCGTGAGGTCATGGGCTGCCCTAGGACCTTACACCCAGCCAGCCAATGAGTGTCCCATGCTCTTGTGAGGTCAGGGATTGCCTCGGAGTGTCACATCCTGACAGCCAATGATTGGCCTGCTCCCTGTAAGGTCACGCGCTCCCAGCCAATGAGCACCCCAGGACTTAATGAGGTCATGGGTTGTCCCAGGAGGTCAATCACCACCCGGCAGCCTGTGACCTCCCCAGTGAGGTCAGGCAGTGGCTCGGATGTGAAGTCACAGCCTCTCTGATGAGGTGACAGAGCCCTCGGCCAATGAAACCCCAATCCCTGACAAGGTCGCAGGGCCCTCAGCCAGTCATCATCGTTGCTCTTCCGTGATGTCACAGCACCCAACCAATGGGTCATGGGGAGCCCAGCCAACCAGCGCCCCCCCTTTCCCCATGTGACCACAGCCCGTGCCCTCTCTGCATGACGTCACAGGCTGCCTGATGAGGTCAGAGCGCGGGGCGGGGGAGGCGGGGAGGGCCCCCAGCCCGGCCGGCGGCTCCCGCAATTACCCTTCGCCCACATCTCGCCTGTAATTAATGAGCGGGAGCGATAATTAACGCTGCCGGCAATAGCGGAGCGCGCCTCCCGCGGGGCCAGTCCCGTCCCGGGGCTGAACCGCCGCTGCCCCGAGGCTGCCCCGATGGGCTCAGCCCCTCCCCGCCGCTCTCACCGGAACCGCCCAGGCTACCGGGCACCGGCTGCCACCCTGCGGCCGCCCGTACCCGCTGCATCCCCGCCGGGACCGAGCTCCGGCGGCAGCGATGGCCAGCAGCGGGGGCGGGGGGGGTCCCTGCTGGAAGGTGCCTTGGTGCCACATCCCAGGGACAGCGGGTGGGAGCGATGGCAGCTCAGGAGGTGGCGGGAGAGGGAGCAAAACGCCACCCGGGAGTGCCCCGGGCAGAGCCGACGGCAAGGGACACCGACACGAAGGTCCAGAACGTTTTGGGCCAGGGTGAGAAGCACATACTCCGTCCCCGGTTCCAACAGGTCCCCAAAGCAGGGCTGGAGCAGACCCCCAAAATATCAGGAAGGGTTACTAGACATGGGAGGGGGTTNTTACTAGACATGGGAAGGGGTTGAGGCACCATCAAAGACAGGAGTGACATGGTTTAGTGATGGGTGGTTGGTTTTTGTAGCAGAGTTGGACCAGATGACCTCAAACCCAGACTACTCCACCATTTCAAAAGGCCTTCTCCACCCAACTGTAGACTGGAACTGGCTCTCCCTTCCAGTCCCCCAAGGCAGAAGCCCACCTCCCTCCCCAGCCACTCCTCCAGACCTGTCCTGCCCCCACCGTGGAAGGGCTCTCCCCAAATTCGCTTCAGGCCAGACAAACGTGATGCAAATCTGGTCACTGGTTTAGGCAGGCAGGTACACACCTGGATGAGCGCACCGTGCCAGGGGGTCAGGCTCCCTGCAGGGCCTCTCCACAGTTAACTCTGCTTAAGTCTGCTTCCTTCTTTGCTTCTTCTTTCCTTTCCTTTCTTCCTTGTTCCCTCCTTTCCTTTCTTCCTTGTTCCCTCCTTTCCTTTCTTCCTTGTTCCCTCCTTTCCTTTCTTCCTTGTTCNCTTGTTTCCTCCTTCCCTTCCTTCCTTCCTTGTTTCCTCCTTTCCTTTCTTGTTTCCTCCTTGTTTCCTCCTTTCCTTTCTTGTTTCCTCCTTGTTTCCTCCTTTCCTTCCTTTCTTGTTTCCTCCTTTCCTTCCTTTCTTGTTTCCTCCTTTCCTTCCTTCCTTCCTTGTTTCTTCCTTTCCTTTCTTGTTTCCTCCTTGTTTCCTCCTTTCCTTCCTTGTTTCCTCCTTGTTCCCTCCTTTCCTTCCTTCCTTGTTCCCTCCTTTCCTTCCTTCCTTGTTCCTTTCCTTACTTCCTTCCTTGTTCCCCTCTTTCCTTCCGCTTCCTTCCCTCCTTCCCTGTCTCCTTGTTTCCCCCCCGAACCTTCTTTTCATGCTCCTCCAGACCCTCCACCCATTCCGAGATGCAGGCAAGGCAGGGCTTGTGGTCTGCAGGCACAGGCCTCACCTGCTGCCCTGGGGATTGGGACCAACATCATCCCAGCTTCACCCAGCCCAGCAGACAGGACCCATCTCCTGGGAGGTGGCACCAAAGGCCAGGCTCATCCATCACCCCCACGCTCAGCACCTGAGCTGCAAGAGGGAGGGGACCGCATTGTGTTCACAGGCGTGCACAGCAGGGTATTTCATTCCCAAGGGACAGGTTTTTAGCCAGCCCAGGTTCTGGGGGCTTCAGCCTGAAGCCCCTGGAAAGGGGGAACATGACAGACTCGTAGAGCACCGTAGCGAGATACTTCACTGCTCCCCTGAGCAACTTTGACAGCTCTGCTTCAGCTGTGGGGCAGAAGGAGACCCAGGGAGATCCTGCCCCACATCTCCAGCAGAGGAACCCCAAAGAGGTTCAGTGTCCCACCCTCACCTGGAAGAAGCTGTTCTCCACAACTTCTTTAGGCTCAAAGCCCTGCAATCACCAGACAAACCAGTTCCAAGAGAACAACACACCCTACAATCTCATTAAAAACCAAAAGCCCAAAACCTCAGAAATTCATACAAAGTTACACCAACACGTGCCAAGAACAGAGGTCACATCAGCACACCCGTCTCCCTGTTCCCAAGCAGGGCAGGGGGGGACACCACCCCCCCAACACCCTCCTTCCTATGGCAGCAATGCCAGTGCCGAGCCTGCAAAAGCATGGTGGAGCCCACAGCCCAGACCAGGGCAAGGCAGAACATCTCAGTCTGGGACCTCCCCAACCCACGCAAGGCTGTGGCAGAGGGAAGGTGACCAGTTTGAGGGTGCTCTGCCCCACGCCCACTGCTTCTTCCTCCAGGAAACCTTCTTGGAAGTAGCACCAGCAGGCACAGAGGTGGGTCCAGGTCCCTTCTTCCCAGCTCTTTGCTGCAGATCGACATCCTGGGTACCGTTCCCTCACCTCTTGCTGGCAGCCACATCCAAGAAGCTCAGTCCTACCTGATGTCAGAGCGCCCAGTAGCAGAGCTCTGAGGAAGGTAAGAAAACCCAGTTTATTCTGCACAAAAACCCAAAAAAACGAGGAAGGAAAGATTAAAAAAGCGAGGGGGGGTAAAACCAGGTCAAGCGTTATCCAGAGGTCTGGTCTCCTGTGGACTTGCTGCAAGGCCAGGATTCTCCCCAGGGCCGCTCATCTCACCCACGCTGTGCAGGAGTGGTGGCACCTTGCTCCATGCCAGGCTCTAGGCAAGTGTGCCCTGCCTTGTGGCCACCCAGTCTTGTGGCTACCTGGCCCAGCCACTCCCTGGGCAGGCAGGGACTCTTCACTGCAGGAAACTGTCCAGTCTGGCTTGGCTGCTGCTGCTGGTGGAGGAAGATGCAGAGGGAGCTGCAGACGCTGGCCTGGAGACGTTCTTCTTCTTGCTCCTCACTGCTAACGGACGAATTTCTGCCAGGTTTGTCTGAAGGTGAAGATGTCAAGGAAAGCACAGGCCAATGCTCCAGGGACACAAGTGACCCACTGCCTGCTGCAGACCAGCATAAACCACAGACCCGTGACCCACATTTGCACTCAAAGGAAAACGCATGCAGGCTTTGTCCCCTCCCAGCAGCAGAGCCCAGGCACGCTGCTGTTCTCCTGTGAAGCAAGGGAGGCTTCCCACTCCTGTGCTACCCCCTTGAACCAGCATCGAAGTGGATCTACCGGAGCTTCAAGAGCTCCCCTGTGTGTCAGAGCCAGGACACTGCGCCAGGAAAGGCAGGAGCAGCAGCCAGAGCCTGCAGCCTCCCCCAAAGGCAGAGCGACCCCGACGCAAAAGCCCTTGGAGCAGCCGGTCCTCAAACCCACGTGGCATCACAGAAATCTTCAGAGACACAGAAGTAGCGAAAAACTACACGTTACTGAAGGGCAAAAGGGACACAGGCTGTGCAAAGAGAACTGCAGGGTGACACAAACCAGAACCACCAGCACTCGGGCTTAGACACACCAACTGCTCCCTCCATCAGCCCTGTGAGAGGGGCAGAACTGGGACAGGTGCCCACCTCCCTCATTCACCTCCAGGGAGCAGCAGGGGCACAACTGGTCCCAGAAACCCAGTTCCAGCATCTCCCCACACTGGAAGCCTCCACCCCGCCACAGGAGGAGCAGCCCAAGACTTCCCAAGCAGGTCACACCTCCCAGCTTATCCCTTCTTTTCTGCTCCAGCTTCCTGGTTTTCTGCAAAGAGCAGGGACCAGAAGGCACACAGCCAGGAGAAGGCTGCACTACACCACTGCTCAGAGATCCAAGGGCACAGGGCAGTCCCTGCAAATTGAACCCATTTCCAGTTAATAGGCTTCTCTGAATGAGCCACCTCTGACAATGCTCTCAGCAAGCTCAGGTCCTCGGTGCCTTCACTGAGCTCGGACTTGTTCAGAGTCAGAGAGAAATCTGGTGGTTCTGTGAGGGTTCTGGCTCATTTTTTTGGTGACTGGGGAGAACAGGACCTTCCCAAGGTGTCTTCTGCTCCTCCTCTTCCGTTTCAGCCCTGAGGTTCCCACGGCACCACTACTATCTGCCACATGAGCTGCAAGGAAGGATACAGGCTGTATGAACTTTGTTCTGCCACCCAAGCCGTCATACCCCGTCCTCACCTGGGAGAGAGAAAAGAAGTGAGCCTGGAACAGCAGCAGCAGCAGCACCACCGAGCCTTGACTGTGGGGAAGCAGGAGTTTTGCAGGCCACAGGTTCTGGGGAGGGGGATACAAACACCTGGAAACACTCAGTGCTTGTGTCCTCACCTTTGGAAGCCCTCAGCTTTGGAAAAAGACAGGCCCAAGGGTATTAGTAAAGTGTGGGCATCTTCTGAAGCAAGCTGAGCCTTCCAAGCAGCAGGAGGCCTTAGGATTTTGTCACTGGGACTGAGGGATATGAGGAAACCCCAACATACACACCCCATCCCCCCAAGCTCCAAGGAGGTGGAGGAATGGGACATGGACAGCCATTTAATCTGCTGCCAGGAAGGGAACAAGCATCTGTCATCCCTGGAGCTCTGCAGGACTGGGAAGTAGCCAGGTTCATGCTCCAAGATTTGTTTTCCATACACTGATTGTGGGAAGGCAAAAGCCTCATTTGCTTTGTCCTGTAGGGTCACTTCAGGACAGAGGCATCCCACGCCAGCTCTCGGCAAGCTCACCAACTGGACAGTCACACTTACAGTGCCCATGTTCCTGTGGGGACCCAGCAAGCTACCCGAAGAAGGCTTCTTGGAGAGAACAGAGTTCCTGATGAATGCTGGCAAGAGTCCTTTAAGAGCATCGTCCTCCAGATCATCTGCCCAGTTCTGTCCCCGCAAAATAATGAGAAAAGCCCTTTAACCAGCATGATCTGCTGCATTTAGTCCCCCATCCAGGGAGCACTAATAAGGCAGACAGCTATTTAGGGTAATAGCGACTGCTGTACCGCATGTCAGGCCAAAAACCAGCAGCCTCAAACCTCCCATGAAAGCTCATTTGGAGCAGCGCCCAGGAGGCAGGACATTGCACTCTGCAGAGACAGCAGCCCCCTCTGCTGACCCCACAGCCCTCACGGTCAGCCCCACGTCGTGTTTGCCAAGTGCATTTGGAGCAGGATCATCAGCAAGAGGCATGTGGGTCCCCGTCCTCCCTCCCCTGCCCAATTCCAGGAGGCCTGAGGCAGCAATACAGAGTTTCTAGGAGACTGTCAAGCAAAGCACTTTGAAGGATGTGCTGTCATTCTATAGATGGGCCGCTCTGTGGTCACAGCATCTCCCACACGGGGAAAATGGGTCCTTTATTCCGAGCTTATTAACAGCAGAATCAAAGAGGTGATACAGAAATCAAGATTAGTCCTCTTACCTCCACCGTTTCCTTCAGAACTTTCTTCGCCAGATTTACCACAGGAGGCCTGTAAGAAGCACAAGGAGCAAATCAGCAGAGAATTATTGCTGGAGTGCAGCTGGCAAGGACAGACAAGGCCGAGCAAAGGACGGCCAAGCTTGCAGGACGACATCAGGCAGCTGGAGAGCTATCTGATTTCACACAGCAACTTTCAAAGCAGCGAGGCTTTGATCTCCTTCAGAAGCTGAAAGAGGAGGGAAAACTCACGGCCTTTTATCCAGCTTCTGCTTTTTTGCAGGGTTGAAGAGAGATCTGCAGGGCTGATGCTCAGGGGTGTCCACATCAAAAGTAGCATCGAGATTGATCTCGTTGCTGTGGGCCGGGCGGTGGAGCCTCGGGTGCTGCAGTTCCACGGGAACGGGGCTGTGAGGGCCATGCAAAGCGTCAGCCATCGGGAGGCCACCCCCTGCCACCCAGATGACCAGAGCTGCTCGCCACGTGGCTGAGTTGGCAAGACCGCAGTGGGACACTGATCAGAGCCCCATTCTGCTTACAAGTCCTGGAGAGGACAATCTGAACCCCCAGAGATTATAGTCCATCTTCCAAACCACTGTTCACCCTCGACTGGCCTGTGCTGTAACAGCAGCATCCTGAGCCCAGGGACACATGCTGCCATCCTGGGTACACAACCCAGCTTCCTACACCAGAGTAATTAATAGCACAGGCTCCTTGGAAGAAAGGCTTCAATAAGAATGTGAAAAATGCCCTTTTTCAGGCTAGGTTGCTCTGCCTGGCAAAGATCTCCAGTCCCCCATCTGCCAGGGCACACTCACTAGAAGGCCAACTCTGAGGCAACCAGAAGAGCAACTTTAAGGATATTTCCCTGGTAGGACCCAGTGACAAAGAGTTTGTCAAAACCTAGCCCATTCTTCCACCCCTTCCCGACCTAAACCCTGCAACACACACTTTTTCCAGGTAAAGCAACCCCAAAATAGGATACAAGCAACAAGACAAGCGTGCTACTACAATGCCTGCCAGACTAGCCCGTCTCTGCCTCCCAGCTAGTGAAACTGTCAGCTCTTACTTTGGACCCGCCATCTCCATCCTCAGCCTGTGCCTGAGGATGCTCTTCACTGACCTTTCAAAGACAAGGCGACTGAGTGTCTCTCTGGTTACAGATGGGACCTTCAGAGTATCCTGCAGGATGTCTATCTTCTTCTTCAAACTCTGGAGGGAGGAAGGAAAGCAGCCCACGAGGTAAGGAAAGATTTAGTAGTGGATACTTTGCCCCTTTTCCATAAATCAGCATCAGGTGGAGTTCAGAGGTGGGCAGATAAGAGAGGTAGGATGGATTCAGTAACCTAGTCACTGAGCAAGAGCCAGCTTAACTCCTGGCTTTGCAGCTGCAGGCCATGACCAGCTGCCAGTTACTGCAGACTGAGGGATGGTATTACCAGTATCTCCTTGTCCGCATTCTTCAGATCCTTTTGGGTGCTTTTTAACTCCTCATTCGTCTTCTCCAACTCTGAAACCGTTTTCTGCAGCTGCAGGATAAAGCACACACACCCCAGCAAAGAGCAGAGCACTGGTCACAACACTGTGGGGCGAGGGAGGCTGCAGATCCCTAGATCCCTCAGGAAAGCACTGTGCTCTGCAGCACATGCTACTTTCCCCTGTTTCAGAGCTGGGTTTTCCCGTGGCAGTCTCTGACCAACCCCTCCTGTATCAAAGCAAGGGAATTGCCTGCCCACTTCCTCAAGCTGCCTGCAGAGGGATCTCCAGGGCTGCTTGCCCGACACAAACCTTCGAATGAGCCTTTCCCAAGTGTTAATGCCTGATGGTGCCAGCTTTTCCCTGCTCTAAGACTCGGTGACTGCATTCTGGATTCCCCCAGGACACCGGAATTCCAAACCACGAGCTAGGGGATGGTTACGTATCAGCAGTACTGGCACAGGGGAGAAGTCTGATTCAACAGGGAAGCATGCCAGGAGCAAGGGTCAAGAAATGGAACTGCTACCACATGAGAGACTCTTGTGGGTTCAGGAGGCTGAGCCAGCCCACAAAGTGTCAGTACAGTCAGCTCTCCATCAGCAGAGCCCTGAGCGCACTGACTCGCATCCTCATGACCCAGCCGGTGACTGTGGTTTGGCACTGACTCAGCCAGATGCAGGCTGGTTCCAGCAGCAGCACCTCTTTGTAGGGGCTTAACTCACTCAGGGAGCACTCTGAGAACCTCCTTCTCCATTTGAGGGCACCCACAACAGCTATGGTGAGGTAATAAAAACAGGACAAATCCACCCACAGTCTCTCATTTTGTGAGCTTGGACATGGGCATGCCCCAGGGAACACCTGCACCTTGGAGAACAAGGCTACATAGACACTTTTGATGGGGACTTGCCACCAAAACTGACAGAAAGCAATCTCCAACCTCAGCTGACAGAGCCCAACCAGGCCTGGAGCAGAGGGAGCGCAGGAACATAGACCTTTCAGCAGCTCCAAGCTCTGTGCCAGGTCAGGACCAGCCCAGGCAGGCTCTGTGCAGAGCGACCTGCATCTCCACACCACACCTCCAGGGACGTCTCCTCCCTGGGCTCAGCACCACACAGAAGGCCTAGTCCAGTTCAGTTGGCTGAAGGCACACGGCTGGCTATGACTGTGGTTGCACAAAGCCAGGGCTAAGCCCTACTCTCAACTGGTCCTGGCTCCAAACTCCTTCCCCACCTTTCCTGAGGGCTCAGTTCTGCAACAGGAGCTACCTCACGCTTGGCAGCACAGCAGGATGAAGGTACCACTGCTTCCAGAGCCCAGCGTAAGCAGGGGAGCACCTGTGTGCTGCTGCCTTGCAGTCCAGGCTCCCTGCCAAACTCTGGCTGGCTCTATACATGCTGTCCCCACCAGTGTCCCCAGAGTTGCACTCCTGACAACAGCCCACGAGCTGCTTGCTCACCGTAGCATCACACCCTGACCCAGAAACCCCAGCCTGACTCTTCCACCACACCTGTACCACTCCAGTAACACTCAGCATTGGAGGGGATTACTGCAGAGGGTTTGGGCCAGTTATTGACAGCGATCTGCAGACCAGATGTCACCTTGGTGGCTCACACTCTCCCTTTACCTTGTTATTGACAGAAAACAGCTCCTTCTTCAGCTTCTCTGCCATCTCACTAGAAGACTTCCGAGCCTCCTTCAAGTTTTCGTATTCCCTGCAAAGGGAGACCAGTGAGTTATGCTGTGTCTACATCGGGATTGAGCTAGAACTTCTCAGAGACAACCCACAGCTTTTAATTGGAAGCTCTGGAAGCTGCAGAGCCACCAGAGAAAACCCAGGAGACAAAGCTCTTTAGGGAACAGAGCTGAGTCGACCAACAGCGTGCCAAACCTACCGCTTACACCACAGGGGAGAAGAGCTGCACGGGACACCACGCCTGAGAACAGGATCTGAACAGCTTTCACCAGCAAAATGGAAACCAGATCCAGAGACATTTCAGTTGCCAGTGGAAAAAGGCAGAGAACAGAGCCTCCATGCTGGCAGCAAATGGAGGACTTTGCTTTAAGTGACTTTTCAGAGCCTTCACATTATTGGCCATGCACATTCATTCCCAATTACACCACAGGGACACTCGCCTCATTACAGCTTCGTATCAAAGCTGCAATTATTCAGCTGCCATCAGAAGGGACCCAAAGAAGCTGTGGTTCTTGCCCAGCAGGACCAGATGGATTTCGAGGTGAGGGGAGGGCAGTACTGCAGATCTGCTTTGCCAGAGAGCGCTTGAGCCCACAGCTGCACAGTGTGATGCAGCAGAGGGTACAGCCTGGAGCCCCTCATCCACTCATTTCCCCCCAGGCACGAGAGGAGAACGGAAGGAATAATCATCATCACCTTAGAGGTGCACTGACAACTCTGGAGACAGTTCCCATGGTGACACGCGTGTCACCACAGTGATAACAGGAACAGTTCAGTGTGACAGGCTCCAATCTAGGTCCCCAGGATCTATCAGTCAAAACCCAGAGGGGGCTCAAACAGGCAGCGAGACCCCACAGAGGTTGTCTGCCTGCTGGTACTTGGTACTGGGCACAGCCAGGTTAGCACGAGCCGGCTGCCCCAAGCCTGTAGCACCTACTTTTTCAGCGAGACACAGTAGATGGCAAGCTGTTCCACCGCTGCCTGCCCAACTCCCATCTCTCTGATCATCTCCTCCACTTCAGAGCGCTGGCTCTGAAGCAACAGCTCAATCCTGCACACACACAAAAAAAAAAAAAATCCCAAAATTACCCTCAGTTCCTGAGCCACAAACAGAGCTGGCAAAGAGAGCGGAGCCCTGCTTCCCTCCAACGAGCTGGCACAGCCAAAGTTGCCACTGCAGGCACCCTGGATGGTGTGGGAGGGGGAAAGACAGATGACTGCCCCACCACAAGCAGGGCTATTTGCTCGGGAAGAGTAGCACTACATGGACAGACTAAAGAATCATAGAATGGTCCAGGCCAGGAGGGACCTCTAGGGTCATCTAGCCCCATCTCCTCGCAGCCAGCAGGGACACCCTCAACTAGACCAGGGTGCCCAGGGCCTCCTGGAGCCTGTCTCCAGGGAAGGGGTCTCAACTACCTTCCGGGGCAACCTGTCCCAGTGGTCCACCACCCTCAGAGTAAAGAGCCTATTCCTAATATTCAATCTAAATCTGTTCTTCTCGAGTTTGAAGCCAAAAGAAGGGGCAAGCTGTACACACATGCTGCAGATGAGGCCAACATAATGGCTCTTGGGCCCTATAGCCCAGTGGCTGACTCTGTTCCCGGGCTGGGGCTCTGCCCCAGTGTCTCCTGATAACAGGAATGGCACACAGTCCTGCTGGGAGCACTGGAGACAAGGTCAGCCTGCACACAGCACCATGCTTTGGTGCTGCTCAGGGAGAGTAGCTGGCAGGGAACACAGCAGGGACTGCTACTGCAGCAGTTTCCAACATTATGGGGTGTCCTGTGTTAAGCAATACAGGACTAACTTCTTTTCTAACACTAGGGCAAACTCTGCTTTTGGAAGACTGTCTGAATTTGTGACAATATTTACTTCACATCCAGCCAGGCTATGTGAGATTCACCCTCTCACTGGTTTTGAGCCTTGCCAATGGCAGGGATAAAGAGGAACAAGGCCTGGGCACTTGACCCAGGCTGGCACACCGCATTATTTCATACCACAAACACCACATTGTTTAGAAATTGACAAAGTTTGCTGTGTTGTTCTCTCTCTCTCTCCCTCCATGGTGGTGAGGGAGAGAATCTGCCCTGCAGGTGCCGGACCCCTGAGCCCTTCCTCTCCTCCAGAAGCTGCAGTGCTCAGTGTCCCACATCTGTCCACTGCTGGGAGCACACAGCTTCCTGCTGAGTATAGTTCTTGTATATCTTATATTAGTACCTGGATTAATACTTGTTCTTTGGTATTATTGTGAATTATTTAGTTTTAACCTATTAAATCTATTTCAGCCCTTGTATTTCCTTGCTTTCCCCAATTCCCCCATCTGTGTGTGTGATAGAATAATTGCCTAAACCACAAGAAATTGTTATGGGTTCTCTCAAACTGTATCGTGGGGCTTTACCCCAGCACCTAGAGGTGGATATTGCAGCAGACACGGCAGGACCCCTCCCACCCCCAGAAGGGGAGAGGTGGGCAGCCCAGACCGCAAGGCCCAGGGAGAGCTTGGGATCTCACCGCTCCATGGTTCTCAGCTTGTTTCGCAGGCGGTGGGCCTCTTCCTTTGAACTTCTGTTATCCTCCTGCTGCTGCTCCAGGAATTTCATCTGCTTCTGCAGAGAAGCAAGCGCAGGCAGACCGTTAGGAAGGCTCCAGGGATTGTTAGAGAAACATCCTGGCTTATGCGCAGTGCGGGCAGCTGGGAGCATACATTGGCTCTTAATGCTATCACCACCTCAGCAGCCCAGGATTAAGGGGAGTTTAGCTCCCTCCCCGCTGCACCCCTCGCTCTGCTCCTCGGTGCTGAAGCTGGGCCGTAGCCTCCTCTCTGCTGGGAGCATTTGTGGGGCTGCACAGCGCCCCGTCCACAGCAGCGGTTTCATTTCCCAAAAGCAAAGGAGCCCATGGCAGGCAAAACCTCCTTGCTGCTTTCTGCTCCATGCACAGCTGGATCCTTTTTGCTTTAGCCTCCCAATTCTCCTCGCCGTTAGCTGCTTAAAGCAAAAATAGGAACGTGCCCTGGGTCTCCTCTAGGAGACCTCAGCCAAACCAGAAACCCACCCGAGCACTTCTCCCACCTGCCTGAAGAGGCTGCAGCCCTAGGGCAGCCATCACCTTTCCAGGCTCTCCATCAGCAGGCAGTGGCAACAGAGAACCTCAGCAGAGCTGAAAAGGCACAGATCTGCAGCGTGGCAGAGGACAGGGGAAAGCTGGCCTGAATTAGCACCGTTCCAAAGCATCTGTGGTACAGGCAAGCCTAGACAACACCACACCTTCAAAAGGCTCCGGGCCTGGCTTCAGCACAGTGCTGACTCCAGGGAGAGCCCTGGCCAAAACCTGGTAAAGCTCCCTACCAGGCAGAAGTGAAAGGATTTTATCTGTTTCCCACCACAGAAACCCAACGGCTGTGAGACTGCTGGGACTCTTCAGAAGGACAGCATTGCAGGTTCATGTGTTACTCTTGCTTAAGCAGAGCCCACCTTTGGCTCTTCCTAACCCGAGCTCTCTAACACTTCAGATCCCCAAAGGGGTGTTTTGTGCCAGGCTGGAGCACAGTCCCTCACTTCAGACAGCCTGAAATGGCAGCAAACCCTCACACAAAGGTTCAGCAGCATCTGATAGTGCCAGCAGAAGACAAGAAGGGCTTGCAGCCTGTGGGCTTGACCTGTGTCACAGCTAGTTAAGCCTGTATTTTCACTGCAGAAGTTTAGTGCTTTAATCTTTAATGATGCAGTATAAGACAGCGCTTGGCATTCAGCTTGGAAACCCCGTATACCACGGAAAAGATACTTCCAGGTCCCTAATCCTTCTGCCCTGCCCAGCTTTCATTAAAAGGACTTAAACCTACACAGAAGGTTTTGCAACAGTCAAGATAACCACAGCCTCCTCCTGAGGTGCCAAGGCAGGAAAGCCAAGCACAGAGATGTCGAGTTGAGCAGCAAGCACCAGCTTCCACTGTCACAATCATTTCTGGAGGAGCAGGGAGCATCAGAAGCATCCTGCCACTGGTACACCTAGGATCCCGGGAGCACCTCTGGCATGGCACAGACCCAGCCTGCTTTTGCACCCAAAGCAGGTTGGATACAAACCCACGGTCAGGCAGAAAAGGTTGTGCTGGCCTGTCTGGCATTACTTCCTTGCTGTATCTCTTTTTCTGCCCTGTGACAGTATCACAGAATCACAGAATATCAGGGATTGGAAGGGACCTTGAAAGGTCATCTAGTCCAATCCCCCTGCTGGAGCAGAAACACCTAGAACAGATCACAGAGGAACGTGTCCAGGCGAGTTTTGAATGTCTCCAGAGAAGGAGTACTGCATTGCTAGTGTCAGGCAGACCTCCTGGACTAGTTCCTCTCAGGAAGAATTCACTGCAGCTGGCATACAGCAACACAACCCCACAACCCACCTACAAGGTCTCCCTGGGATGCTCAGCCATGGAAATCAAGGAATATGAATCATTTTAGGCTATTTGGTCAGACTCTTAGACCAATGGGCAGAGATCTTGGAAAGCACAGTTGGCCCTTACCCTGCCTTTCAGCCTGCAGCTCACAACCCACAACCCCCCCCTGCCTGAACCCCATCTTCTGGTGACGGGCACATCATCTTCATGCAGTGGAGACTGCCCATCCCAGCCCACTGCCACAGCAAAACATCACTTTGCTCACTACGAGACACCCCAACAAAGCAGCTCCTGCTCTTACCCTCTTTCCCTTGCTGTTTACGCACAGTACATGACTACACACTGAGTCACTGCACGCTGAAACACAACGGGAATATCTGATCCCTGGACTTCACACAGCACTAACCTAACCGAAGGAAAGCCCTGGCAACAGAACAGAGACAGGAGAGTTAGCTGGATCAATTCCCACTTAGCTGAAAGCTTGCAACTCCCCCTCCATATATTTCAGTGTGATTTTTTCCTCCAATCAAACTAAAAAACTAATTTTCCTTGAGTCCCACCTGGCCTAAACCAATTTCAGAAGAACATTCTACCACAGGGAGCCAGTGTTTCGGCAATGGGGCGCTGGGGCCAGTTCCTGCTCTCGGTTCACGCCGCTACCTTCATGATGGGCCCTCCCGCCTCATCAGCGAGGCTCAGCCAGCATCCCCCAGGCTGGGCTGGCGTGGCTCCTCCTCCTCAGCCACCTCTACACCTTGAGCCTGCAGCCACTTGTATGCAAAGCCCTGGATTTTATGCCTCTGAATCGCCCCCCGTGGTGGAGCACGCTCAGGACCTCACCATCAGCGACACCACTTGCTTCGGGTTAATAAACCCAACGTGAAAACCCAGCGCTGCCACTCAGGGGTCAAGGAGTTTCTCGAGGAGATCCAAACTCCCACCAGCACAATCTCTTTATTAGCAGGGCCTGAAGAGACCTTCAACCAAACTAACGCCAAGCGTGCGAGGGTTAGTGACAAAGCACTGCCAGGGGTGGGAAAGGTACCTTGAGAGAGGAGCACAGCATTTCTGTCTCTCCCAGCACCTTCTGGAGCGACTCTATCGTGGCGTTGCGCACATCCAGTGTGTCCCTCAGCCCATCCACAACAGCCTGGCATTCCCGTTTTTCTTTCTCTGGAAAAAACAAGCATAAAGAAGGTCATGACCCGGTAACCCAGACTTCAAGCTGCCCCACAGCAGCAGGAGCACAACAAGCAAGGCACTGCTTGTGGTCTCGGGCTCCAGGATGCTAGAAGTTGGCCGTTCCTGTAGAGTCATTCCCCTGAAGTGCTGTCTGCACCAGGATCTGTACTGAGCAATTGTTTCTCCTAGTGCCAGCAGGCTTCCAAGATTTTCTTCACTAAAGATAACGAGTTCCCTTTAATAGCTTTCCAGTGCCAGCCCTGCTTGCATTAAGCTGATGCATCTTAACTCTTGCAGGCTCTCAAAAGCCCTTGTACAGCACAAAGAAAACCCTTCTCTTGAGTTACACCAAGCTGTGGCAGATGTGGAGAGCTGAGCCCTGAGCATGGCCTCTCCCCACAGAGCCCTCCGAGTGGGGCAGCCCTTCGGGGGCCATGGGGCAGCTGCATACAGCCATCCACCACGCTGCTGCGACTGCCCTCCCTGTGGCACCCGCGTCAAAGGGCAAGAGGCAGTAAAGCAGAGCTCTGCTGGGCACCAGGGACTTTGCAGGACACACAACAGCTTAAGTAGATTGCCCAGAGCACCCAGAATTTGCAGGGCATAAAGCCTTTTGAGTCCTGCTGTCCCTCCCCCCGCCCAGGCAAGCAACCCAGGAACAAAGCACCTGCCTCTGACCACCAGAGAGAAGGTAGTGGAAAATACCACCAGAGTTCAATTTCTTTTGGCAAAACCAGGGAAGAACAGCACAACTCATAAAGCAACCACCACCACCAGGAGCTGACAGACCTAAGCAGGGAACAGCCAGAAAGCTCAGAGCAGCTGGGCAGTGAGGGAGAGCAGCAACCCCTCTGCCTAACCCCCCCCCGCCAAGAGCAGGGTAGAGTCTTCAGCTCAGCATCCTCTGTCTTTGCTAAAATTGTCCGTGGCTCCAGCCTGCTGATAGTGGAGAGCCAGTCAGCGCCTCTCCAGAAAAGCTGTTTCTCCTTCCAAGCAACCCAGTTTCAAATTTGCCACCACATCCCATGGCAGCATGACCTGCAGCACAGCTTCACTGCTCCATCAGACAGTAAAAGAGCCACGTGAGACTGGAGGAGAGGAACATATCCCAGCAGAGGCGTGCAGGTGGCTAGGGAAACAGATTTAGCTGTGAGCACAGCATCTTTTCTCCATTGATCTGAATAACCTTTCCTCAGAGGCAGCACAGCCTGGAGACGCCCCCTTGGCATTTGCAGGGACTCCACAACCACCAGGAGAGTTAGGGCTTCCCCCTCCTCCGTTCCCAGTTGCCCAGAGGCAGATGGCAAGAGTCAAACCTCCCTGTGCTGCAGGAATGAGTTTCCAGCTTATTCCGAGTGCCTCCCACAGCGCCTGCTGGGTCTGCTCGGAGCTCCGCACCTCTAGAGCCATTTGCAAGCTGATCAGAGACTGGCAATTACACAGCTCCTCTACAGCACAGAGCACATCTTTAAGTGAAGAATTTATTCACAAGAACCACCAGAGAGCAGAGTGCCCACAGCAAAAGAGGCAGGAGGTGGGAAGGAGCTTCTCGTTTCCAATATGAACAGAGAACGGGACAAGGAACGTCAAATCCAACCTCTACTTACCAGAAGCCGAGAAGACGAGCAGGCCTTCGAGCAGTTTTTCTTGGATAACATCCTAGCAAGAATCCCAGCCACCTTCCCCAGAAGATCTGGCTCTCTACCAAGTCGCTAAACTCAACCAAGCTGGCAAGAGAACAGGCCTCAGAACAGAGACGTGCAGACCATCCAATTCTGCTCTCAGGCTTAGAACCGAATCCTCAACCTACTGGCTATTCATGTCTGTCTCGTGCAGGCAGGGAAGGCAGAGGAAAGACGACTCTCAGGGCGTGGGTGAGCCCCCAGCATTCTTTAGATTTCATTTCTTATTTTTTTTTTCCTTCCCTTCTGCTAGTGTGTCTTTGGATTTCTGTCACTCAGACTGACATTTTCCTTTGGCTGCTCATGACTCATGTTCTGATGACAGGCTGCCTACAGACGATGCTTAAAACCCATCGACAAGTCTCCAGGGCTTTTGCTTTTCCTGCCTCCCTCAAACATCCTCTAAAATTAAAGATGGGAAAATGGAAACAGGCACGCTGAACTCCGTCTGCTCTTGGCGCGACACATGTGGCACCGCAGCAGCCAAACAAACCCAAAGCCCTCCCACCGCTGTTTTCGGGCACCGCTTTTACCCCCCTCATCTGTTAGAGGGAACAAGGCTTTGCCACGTACAGCTGTGAGTTTCCCAGTGAGCAAAACCAAGCCTGCTCCAGATACGCCTGTGCTGCACTTCTGTAGCTTGTGATTAGGCAAGAGGGGCAAAGAAAGAATTGCATCTACGCCTCTAAACTTGCAGAGAGCTCCCCTGGTAGAGCAGAGCTGACCCTGGCTCTGGCATACGAGCCCTGTACAGCTTTAGGAGGTCACACTTTGGAAAGATCTCCAGCAAAACAGTTGGCAGCCTGCACCCTCGCCCTCATCTTCAGGGAGGGTTGGGTTCTGCATAGGGGTTCCTCAGGCCTGGACAAAGCACCTAGAAGAGACACAGCCCAAGACTCACCAATCGCAGGCCATGATCCCCCGCAGGGAGCTGGAACTCACCTTTCATGGAGAGCTGAGCCTTCACCTTGTCCAGTTCATTCTGAAACACAACACACAAAACCTGACCGGTAAATGCTCCGCGGTGGAGCTTTCACCAGACCTTAAAAGTACCCCAGAGATTTCTCAGCAGGACATTTGCACTGGCCAGGTGCTAAGAAGGGCCCATGGTAACAGCAAGCACCAAGTTACAAGCAAATACTATCACAGGGAACGCAAAGAGCACCTCCAACTGGTATTCTTCAGGGAGAAAAAGAGAAGATCCCAGTTTCGTCTTAGCCTTGTCAACCTTGTGTTTCTCACACTGTCAGTCATCTTGTTTTAGCTGAATAATTTTGGAAAGCTCTCAGGGAAACACAGGAAATCAGACAGAACAATTTTTATAACGTTTTACCTAAACAAGGCAATAAGGCAGGGATGTTGCCAGACTCTCTGGATCGAGAGCTGCTTTGAACTGAAGCGAACTTTAATCAGGTGCAGGTGGGAGACAGGGAGGCACAGCCTGAAAGGGTAACCAAGCATACAATCAAAAGGCAGCAGCCAACATTCTGACGGACACTAAACTCGCTGCAGTTGGGGATGCTGAGATGAGCTAACACCTCAGTCAAACGGCCACAAAGAGATCGCCAACAAACCAATTCATCCCAAACCTGAGGGTGTGTGACATCTCCCGGGTGCCAGCAGGGTCTGGGGAAGGTGAAATGTTTCTAACACCTTCATTAAGGAGCAGTAAGGGGAAGCGAATGCCCCACAGATTATAGATAACGAAGGGATATGACTCAAGAAGGCTGGCAAATAGCCAAAGGGAACATAGATTACAAAGAGAGGCTATCTATATATTATATGTATCTTTAAAAAGAAACAGCGAGAGAGGAAAATATATACAGGAAAGAGTCAACAGAAGAGGACTTAAAAAGCTGTGTTAGAGAACTGCAGAGGAAAGCACATAACAAGTCAGGCAGGAACTGCAGTGGAATAAAACCACAATAAAATGCCAACACAGTACTGAAGCAGAGCACACAAATCTGTGCAACCCAGAACGCTACATGCAAATCTGAGCTGAGAATAGCACTACCAGTGACCACGGATCTGACAGGACCAGAGCAAAGCTCTGCTAGCGATAATAAAGGCAGGGAAGAAAATATGGGATGCAAAGCTGGGTAAGCAGAAGGGAGTCAGTGCAAAGCCTGGCAGAGCCGACTTGGATTTGCCCCTGGGGGGGACAACAGCTGGAAGGCTGACACGGAATTAACTCTGCTGCAGGAGCGATCCTGAAGTAGCTTCCTCAGAGTCCTATTCAGGAACGATTACTGAGCTCACAAGATGTGCTAATTAGCATGATAGCAAAGAAATCCCATGCTACTGCGGACAGCTATGTAACATTACCTCATTCATCAACTTAATCTGAAATCCCTCACCCTCCACCGCTGCTCCTCTCGCTGGAGCTCTCCTCTCTCTGCCAGCCCGAGTTACAAGATTGCATTTTTTCCAAGATCAAATGAATTTTTCCTGACCATATAGACAGCTGTCCTCCCAGGTCTCTAGCCTCCAGCAGGTTTACAGGCAGGAACTCTCCTCCTGCCTCCTTTTCACCAAGCTAAACAAGCTGAAGTCTCCTAGTCCCCTTCAGAAGGCGGCTCTTGGCTCCCCAGATCATGAACTACTGGAGGTATCAGGTTCCAGATGAGCCTCACCAGCACATTACACCCCAAACCTCACACTTCTCTGCTCTGTGAACAGCCATATTAAGACTGTTCTAACCACCAGAGACCATCTTTAAGAGCAATACAGGATAAATCGAGGCTCAGCACCCAAAAACACTTGGGCACATCACAGTGCCCAGTCTGTGCTCTGCAGCTAACTCCAGGGAACAAAGTTCCCTCTGGTGTTTCAGCTAAAACTGATGCCTGGTGGTGGGAACAAAGCACTCTCAGCATTCTTTTGTCCATAAATACTTCAGAGCAGAAGTGAGAGTGAAGAAAATTATTACCCAGAAGGCAATTTGTATAATTCTGCAACAACAAGACGACATTTCAGATTACGAGGTGGCTCTTCTGACCAATTATTAACAGGGTGCGTGAGACTGGTTCTCAAAAAGAGCATCCCAAGCTTGTCTCCACAAGACAACAAGCAGACCAAAGCTCTGCACTCAGCTTTCCAGCACACTGAAGCAGACTCCCTTGCCCCAGTCCAACCGTTTCATGGCAAGGGGCCAGATGCTCATTCCAGGACATCTGTGGGCTACCAACTCCAGTTGATTACAGAGCTGAGTACCACTCTACACCCAGGCTCTTGGAGGGACAAGCAGTGGTTGGGAACACTGTACCGGGGGCTTTTTCAGGTGAGATCTCTTTGGGCTGAGGAAGTCACCAATTATTTTCTCAGCTTCTGGAGTCTGAGAGCAGTCTACCATGCATCTGCTTTGCTGGACTCTTGCCCAGGCCAGAAGAAGGCACCCCATTGCAGACAGAACTCCAGTCTAGATGGACATTCAATCTCACCCACGATGGTTGCCCTTGTTAAGGCGCTCCATGTCCTCCAGAAACACGGCAGCACACAACACAAAGCTGGTGAGAAACCAGCATCAGCCCAGCAGCAACCCAAATCAGCACATGAGGCAGTAAATACCCATACAAAGCAACCACGCTGATCTACTCAGAAAACATTTCGGGTTTTTTCTCCATTAGATAGTGACCTCAGTGCTCTCCTCAGGAAAGCCATTCACTCGGGGCTGTCAGTTGCTCTGACAGCCACACAACAAACATTGTAGGAGCCTGATGAGTTACTATCAAGCCTGCCGTGCAGGACTCCTGTCCTTGAGCAAGGAAGCAGCTCTTCAGCACAGCCTGCCTGAAGGGAAAGGCTGGGGGAACCCATCTTAGATCCTGGGGAGAAGGAGCAGAAAGCTTTTCTAGGGCAATTTTCTCCAGTCAACCCATTTCTGAGTCACTCATCTATTTACACTTGTGAGAACAGATCTGAATATGTACTAAAAGCAATGTTTATCCGCTCAGAGCCATTGCTTTGCTTCTAGGGCACACAGCCTCAAGTGCCCAGAGATGCTTTTTCATTTCCTCAGCACACAGACTTTGGCCTTCAGTTTCTTTATTAGCAGCCTTTGAGAATGACAGTGCTACTGACATTATAGTCTGCCTGGCTTTATTTTAAAAACATACGATATACATATAACATCGTCATGGCAACTGCTAATTATGGTAATTGCTGCACATGCTGATTCTAAACACAAGAGGGTACAAGTGTCCCATTATACCAAGGTCAACCAATTACTTTTTTTTTTGGAACACATAACTTCAAGACATAAGGAGCCGTGTTTCATCCCCACTAAACAGTGGAGGAGACCATGGAACAACCACTCTGCATTCATTCCTTGCCACCTCCAGCTCTCTGCACCTAAGGGTGACACTTGGAGAACATCAGCCAGCACCCCAGCTCTAGCAAGGATCAGCCCTGAAGGGCCCAGCCTCCTCACCATCCACAACTACTTGTGCAGCTTCAGGTAGTCCCTTTCCCAGTTTATCCTGGGGAACCAAGATTTTTATCACCACTGTGTCCCACTTCTTGGCAGTCTGTGCAATGGAACCCACCTGCATAGCAGTGGGGAGATGGCACTTCCTCCAACAGCCTCTCCTCTCCAGAGAGGTTAGCAGGGCTCGTGCACACCCAAGCCACAGACACCAGCAGCAATTCATTGCATTTGGGACTTTTTAAAAAGCTTTGTAACTTCATCCCCAAGGTTTCAAGACCCAAGAAAGAAGCAGCCACTGGATGTTTATTTGATGCTACTTCAGGAAGGTTCCAGGAAGGTGAGAACCAGAAGGAAGAACAGTGAAGCAGAGGAAGCTCCTTGAGTCACCACACAAGATTTGGTCAGGAGGAACTCTAACCCATCGCAGGGAGACTTCCTTACAACATAGCTGAGACTGGGCAAGGACCAAGAAGGAGAACAGGGCTGGGCAGGAGACACTGATGTGCTTCAGGTCTGAAACATGAGCAGAGCACAGCAAGCACCAGCTGTTGGCAGAGGACTGGCAGCCGAGGACACACTTCCAAGATGCTGAAGCCTCACACACTGTAAGAACCCAGTCAAATTACCTGCAAAGTCTCTGCATCTGGTGCCGTCTGCTCCTCCAGGGCAACATCAAAAAACAGCTTATTGATGATGTGTTTTTTGCTGACCTAAACACAGGAGACAGAAGAGGTTGATGAGTAAGGATATGGAAACACGATGGATATGCAAGAGAGGCAAAGAGGGAGAAGGTACCAGCTTGTCACAAGGTCACAACAGGCAAGTCAGATCACGTTCTCAGCACGGTTAGCGACAATGCTGCACAGCAGCAGCCCCCCCCCTGCCCCCCAACTCAGTTTTGGGAGCATGACTCCAGCCAAGCTCCTGAGCCACAGCAGAAAGATCCAGGCATTTCTGAATCAAACGCAGTCTGTTCTCTGGCAGCTAAGGCCCAAGCAGCTGACGCTGAGCTAACACGATGCCAAATCCTAAGACGTGCTGCTTTCTGCAGGCAGAAGGTGCCGTAATTGAATTTGATAGCTCTCCACACCTCCCCCATGCAGTTACAGCTTTGTGTTTTAAGTATTATATACAGTCATGACACCAGCTAATTGCATAGTTACTGCTACATAAGATGTTATTTCGCGATAACTCCATGGTAACCCAGAGATGTAAGAGGCAGTGAAGAACAGAGGGAATCAACAAGTCAGGGAAGGAACAAGGGCCAAGACCTTGAGAGGAAGAAAGAAGCATGAACATAGAACAAACCCAAGCTGCAGCTGGCTAAAAACCTACATCTGAGCATGAAGCAACATCTCCTGCAGCCCACTACATCCCAAGACCTACTGGTGGCATCAAGGCTAGTGGCACAAGGGACTTCAAAGAAATTCAGGTCCCGATTAAGCCACTGGATCCCCAAGCCTTGGTTTCCCATCTCAGAAGCAGAGCACATCCTTCCTTCCTTCCCCAATCTTCACTTTTTTCAACAAAGAGCCCAGTGCTGCAGAGTAAGGACTCAATTATAAGGACCACGTGCTGCAGAATGGGCTGCTCACCTGACAGCAAGCCGTAGGGTACTGCAGAAATGCAACTCTGATGTCTGACATCCTGATTAACATCTTTCCAGCCTCTTCTGTCATCACAGCAATACTTAGCCTAAATAAAAGCCATAAAAACCCAGAGACCCTTCCTAGAGAAGCTACAATACAGCCAGCAGCAGGGTACCCTCAGCCCACCCTTTCTGATCAGAAGGACGGCTGAGGGGAGTTCACCCTCTAAAGTTTTTGGGGAAAGCAAACTTCCACTTCACACCACAAGCCTTTTCCTTGCCACACACAGGCCCAGATCATGGCTGCTCGGTGCCGTTCAGCAGAGCATCGTGCCATGGAAACGGAGATGTACAGAGGCGATGGCTTTACCTGGATTCTACACTGCGGGCAAGTCCGGCTCGGTGCTGTGTCAAACCACTGGGTGAGACTGAGAAAGGGAAAGAAAACGTATGGTTAATCCTTAAAATCCAGCAGCCCTGCTCCGAGGGGCCACCCCTCAACACACCAGGAAAAAGCAGGATGCAACTCCTTTTTAGAAACTGAAAACAGAAAGGCAAACATTTAGACCAGAGGTGCAGGTAACGGGAACACCGTGTTCCAGCAGGCACGCTCTACCTTCGTCTCCAAGACAATTCCCAGCTGAATTTAGCATGCAGGCTTATCTTTACCAGGGCAGAGTTTTTACAGCGCTCAGATCTCCTTGGGAGAAAGTCTTTGAACAACTGCAGCTTTGCAGGAGCGAATGGATCCACATGCAGAGCAGCACAAGAGCTGCTATATCGGGATACGACAGCTGAGAGATCCCCAGTTCTGTCAGCTCCAAAGGGTGCCACTGACACCGAACACATCTGCGGAGCGAGGGAGACCGGCCCAGTCTCTGCTCCGAGAGGATGAATGCAAACCTGTCAGGCTCCCCCAGGAGAGCTACTAATGCATTTTGCAACCAAGCCATCACATCACGCTCAGAACAGTTTATTTTTGGAGCAGGATAACAATCTGGAGCTGGCAGGTTACTCTGGGAAGCTCTCTCCCTCTTCTGTTGGTCGTTAGAGGAGAGCGAGCCTAAGCTCTGCCGCTGGTTGAGTGACCATCACACCTCCGAGTTAGTTAGCCAAGGAGCAAAGCAAACGCCCGCTCCCTCCCCACAGGCAGAATGTATTTCCTCAGAAGAACCGTTTCCTTCCAACACAAACACTTGCAGAAGGGTTCCAGCAGAAGCACGAAATTGCCGAGGAAGCTTCGCTCGTAATCTAACACCGACTCCTTCCCGATAAACACCCTGTGTAGGAGCAATCTGCTGGCACTGGCCCTTCTGGAGAAGGAAGGCCACAGGCAGAGGAGCGACGACGTAGCCCAGGCTCCTGCGGCAGCTTTGAGAGCTCCTTTAAAACCCCCTACAAAGCAGAATGGCTGCCGTTACGAGTGGCATAACGGGATGAGGCAGTGCCCTCTGTCACCCAGCCCGGGCAGGGGGTATGGCCGGTGCCGGCAGCGAAGTGAAGGCTTAACGGAAGGAAGGAAGCTGCCAACCCGGCAGAGGAAAGGGTGGCCGGCCGGGCAGGACGGCTGCTGGCGGCGGTCACCAGCCCGCCCCGGCTGGGGGAACGCGCAGCACTACGAGGAGGCCGCCGGGCCCTCCCGGAACACCCACCCTT
>VZTM01024293.1:151545-173139 GCA_013400555.1 Jacana jacana | reverse complement strand
CGCCCGTCGGTGGCGGGAGAGGTAGCTTGCGGGGTCGGGGCAGGAGTGGCGCTGGGACCCGACCCGGTACCGCGGCGGGACGGCTGTGTCCCCCGCGGTGGCCTCGGCGACATGGGGTAGAGGGCGGCGGTGGCGGCAAAGTCACCGAAACCGGGCTGGGGCACTGCCGTGCCCTGGGTCGGAGGGACCCCCCCGCGGGACCCCACCCCATAGCCCGCACCGTGTCTAAATACCCGCGACCCCTGCTGCTTGCTCCGTTCCAGCTGCTGCCCGGCCGGGTGAGCAGGAGCTGCCTGTGGATGTCCCCTGAGCCAGTGCCTGCTGGCCCTGTACAAGCTCCTGGCCCCAGGGTTGGTCACCCAAAGGGATGCTGTGCCCCACAAGATGCGTCCTGCTAAGCCCCAAGAGCTGAGGCAGCCCCAGTGTCACAGCAGGTTTTACTGAGATGGTGGGGACCGATGTGAGACACAGAGCATCGGGGTGAGTCAAGGTCCCCATGGCTGTGCCATGGCCACTGGCCCTGGGTAGGATGGAGTGGGATGGATGGGATGGGATCAATGGAAGGGGATGGATGGGATGGGACAGGAGCAGGTTATTAGCGGTGCTGAGCGTGGGCTGGATGTCACAGGTACCCTGTCCCCCAAGGGCATGAAGAGGTACCATGAAAAGGTGGACAGGCACACAGTCTTTCCTCAGCACCATGATCCTGCAGGAACCAGGCAACTTCCCTCGTCCTCCTCCCTCCAAAGGTCCCACTTGCTTCCCCACGTCCGGGAGCTGTCTGTGCCCCATGGCCCAGCCCAAGGGGCAAGAAAGGGGCAAGGAATCAGCCACCTCGATACCCTTAGCTCTTCCCACAGGCCAGGCTTGGAGCCTGGCACAGCTCCGGGGGTGCAGAGGGAGCCCTAGCCCCCAGAGCACCTTGCTGCTCACGAAATTCAGCAGAAATTTGTGCAGAGCCTCCCGCACGGCTGCGTGCTACGCGCTGGCATTTGCGGCCCATATGGCACCTCTTCCGAGCTGCATCCCCCTTCCCGTCCCCTCCCACCCCTGCACCCAACAAAACCCAGCTCCCCAGAACCACCCGGCCTGCTCCATCCTGAGCTGCAGCAGGCGTGTGGCCACCCTCTCCCAGGACCCACAGCCCCCCAAGGCCCAGGTCAGGCAGAGCATCCCAGCCACCCACGGGGGACACCAGGGTCCCATGGCCAAAGCCATCATCTCCTCCCCTCTGTGCACAGGGAGATCTGTCAGCACTCCATGGCAGAGTCAGCCCGGGACACCTCTCCCCTGCGCAGCCACCGAGCCCCTCCAGCCCCGAGCCCACCGCCACCCGTGCTGGGTAATTAACGGTGCGTGAGAGCGGGGGAATTAGCGGGGCACTGTAGTTTGAGCTTCTAATCAAGAGTTTAATCATATTGGCTGGCAGCAGTGCGGCACAGTTATTAATCTTTGCACCTCGCAGGAACCTGGAGCGTAACTCACAATTACCCGGCGGGTTGCCAGCACGGCTCAGGGCTGCCTGGCGGTGGCTTGTGGCACAAGAGATGGGCCAGCGCTCCTCCAGTGCCTGTCAGCCAGGATCGTGCCCATTGCCTCCCAGCACCAGCCCCCTGCTTGTGGCAGAACAGGCCCAGACTGCTCACCCACTCCCCTCCCAGCCCCAGCTCTGCCTGGTCTCTTGGGCCACCTACCAGCCTGTGTTCCCACCACCCCAACACCCCCTGCCCTTTGCACCCACTGCTTCATGTACCCACCATCCTGTGGTGCATCCACTGCCCCAAGCATCCACCACCACGTGCATCTACTGCCCTGTGTACCCCCACCCTGTGCACCCCCACCCTGTGCACCCACCATCATGACGTGCACCCACCACCTTTCCCACTGCCCCGTGCTGAGGCCAGAGCCATGTGTGAGGTGACATGGTCAGGCTGGGGTGACCTTTCTTGCAGAACCCCTGCAGTGAGCAAGCCTGGGCTGCCTGAGGTGGGGCTGCCAGGGCTGGGGGCACCAGTCCTGCCTTGGGACACCCAGCTATGCCCCTCTGCCTGGGGTAGGGTGACATAGGGTGGAGAAGAGCTGGCTGTACCCCTCTGCCTTGGGTGGGAGGACATCCGGCTGTACCCTTCTGCCTTGGGTGAGGGGGCGTGGGGTGTGGGATGCCCAGCTGTACCCCTCTGCCCCAGGCAGGATGGAGGAGATGCAGCACCAGTCAAACCCTGCAGCCCAGTGCTGGGGGGGTAAGTAGTGGGGTGCAGTGGGGTGCGGCATTTGGGGGGGGAGTAGGGGGGTGCAGCGTGTCCGTGACTCAAGCGCCACGCGGCACCGCATCCCTGCGTGCTTGCCATCACCATGGCAACCGCCAGGCAATCAGCGATAATTGCGTGCGTCGGCCCGGCAACGGGGCCAAATAAACCCCATCCCTCCTTTCGGGGGGCTGGGGAGGGGGTGTAGGGGGTGTGTGGAGAGAACAAGGGGCTCAGGTTCCCGTCACCTCCCTGTCCTTTGATTGGAGTCAGCAGCAGCAAGGGTGCATGGTGGCCAGGCCACCTTCCCTGTAGACATCCCCCGGCACCAATACAACCTGGAAGGTGTTGAGGGAGGTGACCAGCGAGCCACTCAGCTGGGTGGCCACACAGCAGCAGGGGGTGGCCTTAGGGGTGACCCCCAGCTCAGTTGCCAGGTGCTGGGGGAGCCACACAACAGACAGCATGGTACCCTTCACCACAGCAGATGGACCGTGGGACCCCAGCAGCCAGCCCATGTGGAGAGTGAGGTCGTCCATGTCCAGGCAGAAGGTGGCTTGGGGCAGCCCATGGCCTTCCCCCACTCCCCACCGTGTAGGAGGTGCCAGCACCGGAGCCCACCCCGTGCTGGTGGTGTGGCTACAGGTGTAGGTGGCAAGAAGGGAGCAGAGCAGCACAAGCACAGCTGGCACCACTGACCACGTCTGCTCATCCCTGGCCAACCTGCTCCTAGTGTGACCTGTCTCCATGTTGATGACAATGGTGCACAAAGCCTTGTACCTCTCCACCAGCTTGGTCCCAGTCTCGTCCACGTCTGGCTCTGGTCGCTGGAGCCCTTGCTGGGGGGGGGTTCTCAGTCGCATAACGAGCACCTGCATCACAGTGACAACATCACCCATGGCAGTGGGATCTGGTTCCCCTTCCTATCTTTGGGGGTCCCACGAGGCTCCCCAGGGTGGCACCTGCTCCTGAGAGACTCTTGTAGCTGTAGAGACCACGGCACGGGGAAAATGGTCAGGGCAAGGGGTTTCATGTGCAAATTGAGTGGGGCTCCTTGCCAGGAGGGAACTGGTCCCTGGGGATAGAATTGGCACTGGGACTGGGATGTGACTGGTTCTCAGAGGGTGCTGAGGTGCGATGAGCCGCCCCAGCTGAGGTGAGATGCTGTCTCAGGGGCAGAAAGAGGAGAAAAAGGTGTTCCTAAGCTGGGAGGCTTCAGGCTAACGAAAAGCTCCCTGTGGGCTAGCAAAGCTGCTTGGGGGCCAGCAGAGTTCCCCAAGGGTCACCAAAGTTCCCCAGGGACCAGCAGAGCTGCTTGGGGTCCAGCAGAGCTCCCCGGGGACCACCAAAACTCCCCAGGGGCCTGCCTGCAAAGCTCCCCAGGGACCACCAAAGCTTCCCAGGGGCTGGCAGAGCCCCAGATGGGTGCAGGGGTGCCCTGGGCAGTGCGGGTACCCCCAGATCCGGGTGCCAGCATTGGGTGGGGAGGATGGGGGTCCTCAGGCTGGCTGCTGGGACCAGGCACAAAGCAGGGCAGCAGGGGCTGGGGGGGGGATGCTGGGGTGCAGGCAGAGCCCCCACGCCCCCACCTCCCCCAAGCTCCTCATAGGCACCACGAAGAAGAAGAAAAGAGCAGAAAACTTGCCGGTTTCTAAAAATGGCGCCGCTCTTCACGCCCGCTCCCCAGCGTGCCGGCAGCCACTAAAAACAGCTCAGCTCGGCACTGCCGGCTGCCTCCTGCCACCTCTCCCGGCGCCGGAGACCACCGCTCCGCTCACACACGCTGATTCGGCACAATTTTGCCCATCTCCAGTCCAGCCACCACCACCCCCCGCCCCCCACGGCTGCCCAGTGGGCCACAGCGGAGGTAAAAAGTGGGGCAGGTTGCCCATATGGCCGGCACCCACCGCCTGCACCCGGCCTTTGCACCCCCTTTGCTGGGAGGAACCCCCAAACCGCTGCTGGCACCCAGTGCCATTGCGGTGGCACCGGCGGACACCATGGCAGCGTGTTCCCGGGTGCTGCCGGCAGCGGGACCGTGCCCGGCTCTGCCTGGGCGCCTGCAGCCCCGGGCACGGCCACTCATGTTTTATAGATGGCTATGATTTTAATAATTAATCCCTGCTAACGACAGCACTTTCCCCAAATAAAACATTTAAAGTGCTGTGTGTGCAAGGCGCGCTGCCGGGGCGGGACGCTGGATGCTCTGTCGCAGTCGTGGCGGGTGGGCACGGCACGAGGTGGCACAGCACGGTGTAGCATGGCACGACATGGCATGGCTGGCATGGCCACACGTGCCCACGGCTCAGCCAGGTGCTCCATCAGCCATGCCCAGCCATCCAGCGCCTTTACCTGACACCCTTACCCTTAGGTGCCCACCCTTGGGTGCCCACCTGTGACCACGCAGCACCTCTGAGGCTGGGGCAGGGGTGCCAGTTGAGATGCCACCCTGCCAGGTCCCCCTGCCTGTCCCCTGTGCCACGGTAGTGTGCACAGCACCGGCACCGATCCTGGCTGGCAGCAGCGGGCAGGGGCAGGCAGGGCCAAGCAGGGGTGGGCACTTGCCAGCCTGTGGCATTAATGGCCAGCCATTTGCTCCTTGCCTCCCGCAGCGTAATTAGGGCAGGATAAATGCGTATTAGCATGAAATCTGTCATCTCTGCAAGCACATTTGTGAGGGGGAGGAGGGGGGTGGGTGCCAGCCTAAGGCAGGGGCCCTCCTCGTACACATCACTGTAACTGCCTGAGCCTCGTCAGCTAACGAGCGGCTCCCTGTGCCACCCCACCGTGGGGCACTGACAGCCCTGCTCACGCTGGGTGCCCCCAGGGCTGCCCCCTGCATTGGGGGACAGTGTGTCTGGCACCTGTCTGCCACCTGATGGTGGCCCTGGGCACCCATCCTGCCCCATGCTGAGGAGGGCAACACCCTGGGTGTCTGTCCGTCCATCCATCCATCCATCCATCCATCCATCCATCCATCCATCCATCCATCCATCCATCCATCCCTGCATCTTGGCTGCTGGTGGTACCCCAACTGACTGACCTGGCTGCATCCTTGCTCATGTCCTGGCACTCACTGTCACCCAGCACCAGTGCCCAGCAACCCCCAGCCCCTCCTGTATCTGACCCAGCCCATAATAACCGCCCAGTGACAGGGCTTCCCGTTGCCACAACAACCCGACAACACAGCCGAAATGGTGAATGGGGAGGACCAGCACCCACGTAAGGGGCATGGCCACCCTCAAACCCAGCCCTGGGGGACAGCGTGGCCTCACCACGGGGAAACTGAGGCACCGTCTTGGCAGAACCCCCAACCACCGGATGCCAGGACTCAGCCGTGCTAAAAATACCCTCCCGGGAGCGGCGGTGGAGCCGTGCAGGTGCGAGGCGCCAGCAGAGACAGACAGCTTGGCTGATGGGAGCTGACGCAGCCCCAGGCTCCGGCGCCACTTAATGAGCGGCCGAGGAGGTTTTATTTAAAGCCGGCACCGGCTGCAGGACCTGCGTGGCCGGCAACGGACCGGGGAGCAGAGCTGCCAGTGGCCACGGGGCTGGGGTGTGTTTCAGCATCCCCTGCCCATTCTGGACCTGCTCTGAGTGTTACTTGCCCGTCCGGCCTCCCTAGACCCTGCCTTCACCCCCAGGATGGGTAACCAGGGGGTGATGCCCCCCTCTTCTTTGCCAACGTCTAGGGGATTTTTGTCCCAAAACCATGGCAGGAAGGGTCTTCTTGTTGGGGTGAGCTCCTTGCAGATAGGACATCTGCCACCACTGCCGGCAACAGGAGCAGAGAAAGCTGGAGCTGGTGGTGATGAGCATTGTTGAGGGGTTCAAGCACTGTTCCCTGCTCCTGGGCAGCCCCAATGTCAGCCTCTGGGCATACCCTGGGGCATGAGATGCACCAACTCCAACACAGCCAGTGCCCCCTGCATAGGCAGCGGCTGAAGCAACTAGGGTGTAATTAGGTGAGGCTGCTAATGACACTTGGTCACCACATGGCAGGCCAAAGCCTGGTCTGGTGTCCCCCACCAGGGCCCTGTGCAGGCAGGGATGGTGGGCAGTGGTGGGAGGGACTGTAGGCTGGGTGCCACTGTCTGTCACGGTGATGCGGTGTTCTGGGCACCGTGGTCCCTCAGGCACCTTGGTGCTGTGGACGCTGTCATCCCATGGCCTGGGCTCTGTGACACCAGCAGCGCTGCGATCCCACCTCCAGACAGGAGGTGGAGCGTAACCCCAGGGCACCCTGATCTTGTGCCCAGGCACCCATCTTTCCAGGAGCATCACCATCCTGGGGGCACTGCAATCCCATGCCCCAGGCACCCATCGTCCCATGATCCCAGGGGCACCATGACCCCCACCCAAGAGCACGGTGCTCCCCACACTGTCCCCATGGGCCCCTGCATCCAGGCAGCAAGGCAGGCACCGCAACCCCCGCTCCCCCAGCTGGCAGAGCTGCCGGTGGAGCCACAGGGGCTATATTTACCCACATCTGAGGAGGGTGGGAGGGGGATTTTTAGGAAAATCCTTTTCCTTGGTGCTGGCATCATCTCCCAGATGCCAGGGTCCCCCTTTTAATTGCAGATGGCTGCAGTGGCACCCAGGGCACACAGGTGACCTGGCGTGGCAGGCACCAAGGGACAGTGCTCGGGGTGGCCATGCCAGCACCGGTGTGCAGGTGCCCTCCCGTGGCTGGCATTGGAACGGTGGGTGCACCCTCACCCACGCCCTCCCCCATGACGTGGGTGCCCCTGGGGTGTGGGGAAGTGGGGAGGGGAGCTCCCCACACACAGGGGAAGAGGGTTGCTGCCCACCTGGGGCATGGTTTCCCCCAGAGACACAGCCTCAGCCTGGGAAAAAATACAATTAATTTTTAATGAGCGATTTGAGCAGCCAAGGGGCTGGAAACTCCACGGGAGCCCTGGGTGAGTGAGGCTACCCCATGGCACCCGCTGGGGCTGAGCCAGGGCCCCACTACTGTGGGGCTGAGCACTCCAGCACCCAGCCAGTGCAGGACCAAGCCCAACAGGGGGCCACTGGTGTGGTACAAAGCCCGGGGAGCACCTGGCGGGGTCCGGGTATGAGCCATGGGAGAGCACCCCACAGCACCCGGCTGCCTCCCAACACCCATCCCATAGGGAGGGTGCCCCATAGTACCTGGCTGCACGCTGCATCCCCCCTAGGGGGAGAGTGCCCCCAGTGTATGGGGGTCCCAGAGACCCCATAGTGCAAGGCTCTCCATCAGCACGTGGTTGTGCCCTCCTCCTCTTCTTTCTCCTCTTCCTCCACCTCATCTTCCTTGTTGTCCTCATCCTCATCCTCACTGTTGGGGAGTTGCCCCAGGGGGACAGGGGGAAAGGGGGGAACGTGCTCCAGGTTGATGTAGGTGACGGCCAAGTTGACGTAGTGCTCACCCTCCAGTGTGGCCAGGATGTGCTTCAGCTCGCCCACCAGCCCTGTGAAGGACGGTCTCTCCTCGGGCGCTGGCGCCCAGCAGCTCAGCATCACCCTGTACCTGTCCCAACATCCCAGTCAGCACCAGCAGCCCCCTGGGACTCTCCCCCAGCCCCTGCCACCCTGCCCACCCCCTAGCCCCACTCACAGGGTGTTGGGGCAGTGGCAGGGCTGCGGCAGGCGTCTCCCACGCAGCAGGTAGCGGGTCATGTCATAGGGGTCCACCTCGGGGTATGGAGATGCTCCCCGTGTCAGCAGCTCCCACATGAGCACCCCGAAGGACCACTGCCAAGTAGAGAACCACCATGGGTAGGCTGGGCAGGATGAGGATGGGGGACAGGGGATGGGGATAAGGTTCATGCCTACCACATCCGACTTGGTAGTGAATTTTTGGGTCTGGAGGCTCTCCAGTGCCATCCACTTGACGGGCAGCTTGGCATGGCGGTGCTGCTGGATGCTGTAGTACTCCTTTCCAAACACGTCCCGTGCCAACCCAAAATCAGCCACCTTCACCGTCAGCGTCTCGTCCAGCCTGCAGGACACCATTCTATTCTGGGGGGGCTACCAGGCAACAATCCCCATGCCCAGCCCTAGGCCCATGGGATGACCCCATGGCAAGCTCCAGCAGGCATGGCCACACTCACATGCAGTTCCTGGCTGCCAGGTCACGATGCACAAACTTCTTCTGGGCCAGGTACTCCATGCCCAGGGCCACCTGCAGCCCGAAGCCGATGAGGTCCTTCACTGTGGGGCTCTGTGGGGTGGAAGCAGTGAGCGGGGTGACCTCGGCTCCCTGCCATCACCACCCCACCCCCGTCTTCGGGGTGTCTCCATACCCGCTCCTGGGTGCGGATGAAGTGTCGCAGGTCCCCATGGCGCATGTAGGGCAGGACAACGAGGGGCAGCCCGTGGCGGGGGAGGCACACCCCCAGCAGCGAGAGCACCTGTGGGTGGTGGAAGCTCTTCATGAGGATGCCCTCTCGCAGGAACTCCTCCACCTCCTCCAGGTCCGTAATGCCTGTCAAGAGATGAGCTGTAAGTGTCCTGCTGCTGTACCATGCCATGGGACCATGTCATGGGAGTGGGCGCTACTCACGGTGCAGGGACTTGATGGCGCAGTGGAGTTCCCCCAGCAGTGGGTCCATGTAGGTGCCATGGTAAACGCTGCCAAAGTGCCCTGCAGGGACAGGCAACATGAAGCTGGCACCGTGCATTGTGAGCAGGTGGTGCCACAGCCAAATCAGGGAGCAGCGTCACCTTTGCCGATGACCTGGTGGCGGTGGGTGATGAGCTGCTCCTCGGGGATGAGGATGTCCTTCACCTCTTCCAGCAGCTCTGGTGGCAGGTCCTCCAGGCAGCAGGATGTGGCCCTGAGCAGGGGCACAGGGGAGCCACCACCTGCCATGCCAGCACCAGCACTGGCAAATCGTGCCCGTGGCCCCACAGGTCCGGGACTGCCCGCTGTGGGCAGCACTGCCAGGATGGGAGAGATGGGATGAGGGGCTGGGCAGGCACCCAGCACCCCACCACCTTCTGGTGACACCCACTTACCCAGAACCTCCCTGTAGTCAACGCCGGGGCGCTGGGTGGTGGCGGGGGGGTCGCTGCGGCCGGGCTGTGCTAGCAGCTCCAGGTTCTCTGTCCCTGTGGGCAGCAGCATGGTGGACAGGGGGTAGCACACCGGGGCAGGGGAGGACTGGGGGATAGCAGGGCACTTAGCAAGAGCAGCACTCACCCCTCCTCTTCCTCCATCTCCAGCGGAGCAGCACGGCGGCCAGGATGCAGCAGACCAGGAAGGTGACACTGCCCAGGGCCAGGCTGGCGGCCAGGTCCAGCGAGGTGGCAGCGGGCAGCACCCAGCCCAGCACCTCACAGATGCCGTTCACACAGATCTGGGGGATTGCGGGCTCAGCAGGGACGGGGTAGGGGACACCAAGGGGGTGGATCACCCACTCAGGGGGTGCTTACCTCCACAGGAGCTCCATCTGGGGGCAGGCGCAGGTCGCGGGGCAGGCGGCACGTCACCTCGTTCTTCAGCACATTGGGGTGGCAGTCCCGGCTCCCCACTGTCATGGTGATGTTCATGCAGGTGGCCACAGCATCCAGTCCTAATTGCTGCCCGGACACAGCACCCTGAGCCCAGGGATGCCAGCGGTGGGACCCCCACCACCCTGGCTCACCCCGCTGCCCCACGTACGTGCACCTCGATCTCATCCTCGCCAGGCTTGAGGCGGAGGCGCCCGCCGTCCTTCTCCAAGGGGAAGACCTTGGGCCGGGAGTAGTAGCGAAGGCGGAAGACCCAGCGGCTGGCAGTGCCATCCAGCAGCACGCTCAGGTTCCCCAGCGTTGTCTCCACCTCGCTCTCGAAGGAGAAGTCCGGGCTGCGGCACAGCAGTCGCTCTGGCGCCCACGGGCTCTCACACTCCTATGGGAGAGGGACTGCTGGGTGCCAGTGCATTGCGGTGCCTGGGGGGACAGGGGTGGCAGGATAGGACCAGGGAGGGGGGGTGACAGCCTCCTACCCTGGTGCTTACCGTGGCTTCGGTCCTCACAGCGCTGGCTTCAAAGCGGATCTTGGCACGATACACTGAGTCCAGGTGGGTGCCCATGATGGTGAGCATTGAACCCCTGCAGTGGGCAGTGGTCAGGGCCCCAGGGTGCACATGGTCCCCAGGGTGCGCATGGTCCCTAGGGAGCATGTGGTCCCCAGGATGCAGGTGGCCCCCAGGATTAACATGGTCCCTGGGGTGCACATGGTCCCCGACAGCTCATTCAGCCTGGTCGGGGGGGGCTGGGGAGGCTGGGGCTGAACCCCCCCAGGGGAAGGGAGCCCACACACTCACTCATAGCTGCAGCTGGGGACGATGGCTGAAACGAAGGGGTCGGGGCGGTACTGGAAGGGCAGGGGAGCCGGGAACTTCTCTCCATCAATCCACAGGGCCACCCAGGCGGCACCCAGGCCATCTGCGGCGGGAGCCGTGCATCGAATCACCCCATCACTCTGCCTGGGGACACAGTGGCCGTGAATGGAGGTGACAGTGAGACCACAGGGGGGGGTCCTGTGCCCAGCCCCATGCTAGGGACTCTGCAGTGCCCAGTGAGGGCAGGGCAGGGACATACCTGGGCTCCCCAGCCAGGGGACACTCAGAGCCGTTGACCATCACCCTCCAGCTGTTCCCTGCTGACAGGTTGGTGCCATGGAGCAAGAGGTGGGTGCCACCCCTACGGGGGCCAAATGGGGGGTGCAGGGTGCTGATGTGGGGCTCCTGGGAAGAGACCGTGTCAGTGGGGTAGGTGGATAAGGTGAGCCAACCTCCCTCAAAGCCCAGCCAGGGAAGACCACCAGTGTGGGGCCATACCACAAACATGAAGCCACTGAGGGTGGCCGAGCCATGGACGTGGAAGCCAGAAGGTCCAGCAGGTTCCTCCACAGTGAGCATCACGTCAGCTGGGCCCCCCACTGCTATCGGGCCCCCCGGCTCCAGCTCACACACCAGCACATCCACAAAGTCCTTGCGGCGGGAAGTGGGCAGGGGTCTGTGGGGTGGTAACAGGGAGTCAGCACTGGGCTGGGGAGCTGCCCCAAACCCCTCTCTGTTGCCACCACCCCTCACCCTCCCCGCCCCAGCACTCCCAGTCACCTGAGGCTCCTGCTCTCCTCCGGCAGCACAGTACAGCCTCGCTGTCCCACTGTCACCCAGTAGGTGCTGGGGGGACTACGGCTTGGGTCTGGGTCCAGGTGGGAGCGGAAGGTCATGCCGCAGAGCGTCACCCGTGTCCGTCCCTGCAGTGGAGCACTCCGAGGGTGGAACTGCAGGAGAAGCACTCACATCAACCCCAGCCCTGACAGCCCAGTCACGGCTGTGGGTTTGGAAAGCCCATTCCCCCAGGGGGGCAACACTCATCCTGGGGAGGGGATCTCCGCATGGAGGAAAGGTCCTACCCACGTGCCACACCATTTGCCACCTCCCTCCCCATCTGAATGCCCAGCGGCCCGGGGAGGGCGAGGGGACAGCGGCGCAGACCTACGTCGGTGAGGACGGGCGGGCAGCTGTCCTGGACCCAGAGGCCAGAGCACTCATGGCGGTGTGTGCATCCGTCCCCGCACCAGCCGCAGCCCATGAAGCGCTCTGCCCGCAGGCAGCGCTGGCACGTGGAGAAGTGGCGGCAGCCAGGGCCAGTGACGTTCAGACGCCACACCTAGGGATGGGAGAGCGGAGGTGAATGGGGCATGTGGGGCTCAGCACCCACCCCCATGCCCCCAGGACCCCTCCACTCACCTTGGTGCCGGTGGCAAAGAACAGCGAGTGGTTCTGCAGCCCCATGGCACCCCGCACCGGCCCTGGCTCTCCCAGGGAGAAGTTGGCCAAGGTGAGGAGGTAGGAGCTGGAACGCTGGAGCACCATCTACAGCAGGGCAGAGTGGGAGGCTGAGCAGACCTCCCACTCTGCAGGGGACCCCCCACACCCTTGGGAACACCCCATCCCACCTGGAAGATGCGTCCCTCCGCTGTGCCCAGGTGGGCCACAGTGACGTCCCCCAGGGCGGTGACGAAGATGGAGGTGAGGAGGACACCAGCCAAGTGCCCATTGAACAGGTCCACCTTATAGAAGGTGGCAGGGACCAGGGTGGGCTGATCCCAGCAGCTAGTGTTGACCACTGCTGCTGAAAGGTTCACCTGCAGACAAAAAAGGTGGGTGCCTCAAAGCCAGCCCCAACACTATGACCCCTCATCGGTGGGCATCAGCTCCAGCTGTGAGCTGTTTTGGGGAGCACCTGATTGCCCAAACTCCCCTCCGGGCTGGGAAAACTTTTTGGGACAAAACCACATCCGTAGCTCCTTCTGCATGCTCCTCCCCATGCAGTGTCAGATCCTATCCTGCCCTCCCCTCCCACTCCATCTGGATGTGGTTATCGGTGCTGGCACTGCGGGACCACCACTCCAAAGCCAGCCCTCCCCATCCCCGGGGCTTGGCAGGGGGCCGGGGGTGAAGGGGGGAACCAGGGTGTCTCCACTGGCCCCACACTGGTGCTTGGGGCCAGGGGGTCTCCTCCCGGCTCCCCCTGCCAGCAGCGTGAGTCAGCAGCAGTGAGCTGTCTGCTCCACGCGTGGGAAGACGGGGCGGGGAGGGGGGGGTGATTTGGCTGCACCTCGCTCCATGCCTGGCTGAGAACATCAAAACTCATGTCATGAGTGCTTGGCAGGACCCTGCCTGCACAGGGGGCCCTGCCGGTGCACCCACCCATCCCCATCGCCAGCCATGCTGAGGCTTGTCCCCGGCACATGGTGTTCCTGCCCCACCACGGCTGCAGCGGGCGAGAAACTCCGGTGACTAATTGCACTTCCGCCTGCGGTTTGTTTGCCCAGCGAAGGCGGTGGCCCTGGGGCAAGGGGGAGCAAGGTGGGAGCCCCCCCTTCCCCGACCCCTGCCCGCATAGACAAACTGGAGAGGGTGGCCATCAATAACCCGATGGTGGGGACAGTCACCGCGGGGGCCAGAGCTGGGGCAGCCACACTGAGGAGTGGGACTTTGAGCACGGTGCGTGGCAAGTGGAGGTGTGCCCGTGTGCCAGGACATGTGTCTGTGGCACATAGCGTGGGGTGACCGGGGTGGGGAGCATGGCTGGATCCCTGCCAGCACCCTATCTCCTTGCTGGGTGATTGGTGGGGCTGACTCGCACCTGGGTAATACCTCTTTCCCCCTGCCCAACCCACCCCCGGGGGCCAGCTCACTTTACTGGTGCTTCCCAGCATCCTAGATCCACCTCCCCCCCACCCCCGTGTCCCAGCTGACTCCCAGGGCCCCAAGGATGGATGTGGGGTGGAGGACTCACATTGTGCGGGCAGTACACCGCCGGCTGGAAGAAGCTGAGCCCCCGCAGCAGGGGCTGGTGGCCGATGCCGCAGCACTTCTCCATGCCCTCCTCCATGGCCTGGTTGAGGAGGCGGAGGGGGAAGGCACAGACAGCCGAGTCCTCCCGTGGCACCCGGCTCTCCGGCTGGCTCTCGGCAAAGGCGCCAAAGAGCACCGTGTCGGTGTCGTTGATGCCAAGTTCACGGGCCAGGCGGGCGCCGGGGTGGGTGGCGTGGGCAGCCTGCAGGACGTTGTAGGTGACATCACGCTCGGCGTCCCCTTCGATGCTGCTGCGTCGCCGCCGCCGCTTGGACTCGAAGCGGCAGTCGAGGACGAGCTCACGGTAGTGGCGGAGGTCGTGCTCCTGGGTGCTGAGCCGGGCCAGGCGTGTGTGATACGTCGCCGAGCCCGGCTGCTCTGGCTGTACCGTCAGGAGGTAGACATGGTTCCCATCTTCAAAGGAGTGCACATAGTGGATGGTGTAGTTGTCCTGGTATTGTGGCAGCACCGTCAGCTGCTGGAAGTCCTTCGAAAAGCCATCCAAGGTACCCTTCAGCCTGCGGATGGACACCGACTGTGGGCTGTACTGTGCTGCCACGCTGCTGTTGATGGTGGAGCCGAGGTAAAAGAAGGAGGCGTAGGAGGTGGCCACCACGGTGGCAGTGGTCCCCAGGGGGCTGGCCACGCAGTCAGGGCAGGACTCTGGGTTGTTACCGCTGGCTGAGTACAGGCAGCGCGTGGTTGCGATGGTCACCTTGCCGTCCCGCACTTCCAGCTGGTGCTGATAGCACAGCCCGTGCTGTGCCGTGCCACAGCTGTACAGCCATGGCTCCAGCGGGTCCAGCAGCAGCAGGACATTGTCCACGTCCTCTGGGCCTTTCGTGGTGGCTGGGCACAGGTGACAGATCTCGCACTCGGCGCTGCCCACCGGACCAGTGACAAGGGCAGAGAGGATGTGCAGCTCGGGGCTGGCCAGCAGGATGCGGTTGCGAACGGCCACGAAGACGGCAATTGTGCCAGAGGGGTTGGTGAAGACCGCCACGTTCTGCACGGGGCTGCCGGCGTCGAGGCTGGGCAGCACGTAGGGGACAGAGAAGTTCCTGGTGGAGCTATAAGGGATGCGGGGGCACTGCCAGGCACCGGCACCCAGCGGGACAAGGGTGAGCATCAGCAAGAGGCACAGGAAGCACAATGGCCCCATGCTGTGCAGTGCCACCAGCACGGGGTTATCCACGGTGCTCAGCACCGAGTGGCGTCAGGACGTGTGGAGGACAGGTCACCATCACACCTGTCAAGAGAAAGGAGGAAGGGTTTTACCACTGTCGGGTTGGCGAGGACCCTGGGGCACTGCCACATCCAGGTGTAGGGCAGGGTGTGCCAGGGCCGCCAGGGGCTAGACAGCACTAGGCGCTGCCGGGAGAGGATCAGCGGCACCAAACCCTTTCCCAAACACAGAGAGCAGGAGGTGAAGCCAAGCTGCCTGCGGCAGGGGGACAACTCTGCCTGCTGCCACCCCCCAGACACCGTCACCCGCCCCCGGGGGGCATGCCTGCCCTGCATGAACCCACCGAACCCCCTCGTGGGGACAGGAATGGGGGCAGGAGATCCCCGTGGGACGGGGACAAGTCCCCTGCCAGCTCTGCCAATCCCCTCCTCCCCTCCTGTCGCCTCAGCGAAAAGGACCCCGACGTGACCCCGGCGGCTGTCCCCGCCCGCCACCTATGGCTCACCGGGTCCGGGAGCGGTCCCCAGCCGGGGTCCCCGTCGGGTCCGGCTGCCCGCCTTGAGCCGTCCGGTACCGAGCCCTCACCTGGGCGCTGCTGTGCCGTTCTGTGTCGTTCCGTGCCGTGCCGTGCCGGGGTGGGGCGGAACGGAGCGGAGCTGGGCCGGAGCAGGCGGGACGGGACGGGGCGGGACTGGGCGGAATGGGACGGGGCGTGACGGCCCTGCCCCCGAACCGCTCGGGGCTCCCCGAGGGCCGGCACCGGCCGTGCTCAGGGGAACTGGGAGCCCGTAGGACACACGGTCTCGGGGGGTTCCCGGAGGGTGCCCCGGGGGGAGAAACTTGGGAGGGCACGGCCCCGGGAGGGGCGCAGGCGAGAGCTGGGGGCCCTGCTCAGGACACGGGGTGTAGGGCTGGCACAGTGCTTTGAGTGCTTGTCACAGCCCAGCGTGGAGCGGGTGGCTGTCGGAGGGTCCCCATGGCCGGGAGGCAGCCGCCAGCATCCCAGGGTGCATGTGGGGTGGGGGCCACCGGCATCTGTTGGTCCCTCTGCCACAGCCTGTGGCCCCGCTGGCACCAGGGACATCGTGACACATGAAATTGCTGCTTCCCCGAAGTTGCCCGCATTGGCAACTCACTTCCAGGCCGGTAGGGTGGCTTTCTGGTGGCAAGGTGGCTTTCTGGTGGGTGTGGCAATCTCAGCACGGGGTTCCCAACTGGGCAGCAAGAGCAGGGTCAGGGTGGCTACAGATTTGCTGTCAAGAGCTATGGGGATTATTTCAGTTGTGCCCATTCCTTGCCTCGTGTTCCTTTATCCTGCCCATCCAGGGCTGTCCGTGGTGGCAGGAGGTGCCAGCGCTGCTACTGTTCCCACAGAGGAAGGAAGAAGCTTTTTATCCCGAAACACCCTATGGATTTGTCACTCTGAGCACCCCATTGCCCTCAGGCAGGGGGGCTGGGGGGTCCCAGCTGCACACACAGACTGTTCCTCCATCTGAGCAGGGCACTGCCTCGGTGCTGCCAGGAGGACTTTGATCCAAGGAGGGGCCAAAAACGGGCTTCCCTTGCCTTTACCACCTGGCCAGCTTCAGCCTCCCCCAGTGTTGCACAAGGCCCGGCGGTTACGCTGGCCCTGTGCCTTACCCAACAGCTCCTTCCTCTGGCTGCACCTCTCCCGCTGGGTTTCGACATGAGCTGGTCCCGGCCAGCTCAGCCTGGGGTTTTCACTGCTCCCCCCACCCTCTGGCCGGCGCTGCTTCCAGCCAGCACAGCCCCAACTGCCTCACACCGCTCCCCAGCGGCTTTCTCATACCGAAACTTGGACCAGATTTCCCCACCAGCTTGGCCATTTGCCCCCTTCCCCCCAAAGTGGAGACCCATAAATGCAACAAGACTTTACGTAGGGTCCAGATAATGTTTATGAGCAAAGACAAGCGATTACACTCTGGCAGGAGCATAAATACGGGAGCAGAGTCCCTGAGCTAACCCTGCCGGGTCCTTCCCAGCACCCTCAATGTCTTGGTGCCACCCCAACAGCTCTGTCCCTCCTTGGACACTGGTCCCAGAGCTCGGCAGACACCCCCAAAATGACAGACTCTGTGGGGCGGTGCCCCACCTGCACCAGCATTCACAAGCACTCAGCCTCACACCAGTGCCTGGGGACAGCCAGGGAGGTGGCCCCCATGCAGCAAGGTCAGCATAGCTGGCTTAAGGGGCTGGTTTTGGGGGGCAGATGCCCCTGCACCAAAGGGAAGACCCTCCTTGGGCTGAGGGACACCAGAGCCCCATGTTGGTGGCACTTGAGCCACCCCTTCAGGGTCCACTGCCCAGGAGCCAGCACAAGAGCTCACAATAGGCACCCCAAGTCTCTCTGGGACTGCTGTGTCTCTGTGGGGATGTGGGCAGGAAGTGTCAAGGCCCACACAGATGCCATGGGGACAAACCTGCTGGGACCTGGCTCCCCCAGGGCAGAGAGAAGAGCAGTGCATGTCCTGGGCCAGCCCTATCCCCCACCTAGGTGGTGTCACCTGCCATATGTGGGCACAGCAGCACAGGGTTCCCCTAAGCCTCGCCACATCTCCCCCCAGGATGCCCTCCCCCCTTGGCACAGCCACATGATGGCAGAGGAAGGAGGATGCCAGGCACAGGCAGGAGGACCCAGGGGCTCAGCCTCCCCTCCAGCAACCTGGGGTACAGGCAGACTCATTCCAGGACCCCAACAACCTGGGAGCCACAAAGGAACGGCAGCTTCTCCCTCCTCCCCCAAACTGGGGGGCACTGCCTGCAGATGAGAGAAAGTCCAGCTCACCCCTTTCCCAGGCAGCCATGCACCCTGACTCTAACCCCCAGCTTGGATAATCCCATGGGTGGGTTTCCCTGTGCTCTGGGGTCCCACCATGCCCTCTCCCCTGGACTCACGGCCCAGGCTTCTCCAGGGAATAGGCTCCCTGGCACAGCAGGGGGCCCCCCAGGTGGCACCAATGCCCTGGGCGATGCCTGTCAGTACGTCTGGGGTGTGAGGATGAACAGTCGGTCTTCCTCCTTGCGGATCCACTTCATGAGCTTGTTGACAGCATTGATGGCACCAGCCTTGGTCCCCAGGGGACTGTAGCAGACGTAGAGCTCGAAGGCATTGGTTACCTGGGAAAATAAACAGGGTACAGGCTGGGCACACACCTGCACCCCACTTGGATATGGCACTGCATCCTCCCCCCATGGGAACGGGCACCGCCACAGGGGGCTCCAGTACAGGGACAGGAAGTGCCAGCAGGGTACCCTAAATGGGTGGCACCTTGTTTGCTCAGAAGTGGGTGGAACAAACCCCAGGGTTTGTGCCCAGAGTGGGTTTTTTCCACAGCACTGGGAAGCTCACAACAGCGCATGGCACAGCCCTCGGGGCCAGAGCTTGCTGGCCCCTACTGCTATCCCTGGCACAGGGGTGCATGGGGGCAGGCTGACCCCCAGAAGGACCATGCATGGTGCTGAGGGCCACCCTGGGGACCACAGAGTTGGTACTGTATTGTGCCACCACACCCTCACTTCAAAACATGTGACCAGAAAAGAAAGGGCCACCCGAACCCTGCAGACAGCCCTTACCCAAGCCAGGAGGTTCTCACGGGGGCCTGTGAAGTAGATGTTCTTCAGGGGGCGTGAAGAGTTGTGGGCCCGGCTGTGGAGGTACTGGTAGAGCCCCAAGAGCCTTTCCTTCTCCTCCTCCTGCACGTAGGGTGCCTCAATCTCAGGGCTGCAGGAACACAGCACCCTGTTACTCCCCTGGAGAAGGGGATTTACCGAGAAGGGTTGCCCGATGCCCCACGCCATGGCCATGGCCCGACAGTTTCCCAAGGGGCCTCACCTGGTGAAGAGCCCAGAGCTCTTGGACTTGTAGATGAAGTGCCGGAGGTCGGGGATGCCCACCTGGGCGACGCTGTAGAAGGGGGTGCGCAGGGCCTCCTGCAGAGCATGGTGCACACCCCGCCGCCGCAGGCGCTCCTGGAAGCGCCGCTTACAGTCAGAGACGGTGAAGAAGTCCTCACGGTCGGTGGAGACCAGCAGGAGGCACAGGTCCATCTCCTGCTCCAGGTAGGAGATGTGGGCGTGGAAGAAGCCACTAGAGTTGAACTTGGGGAGGCAAATGGGAGTCCAGGCTTCCCCCTCCCGGAAGGAGGAAGAAGAGCTAATGAGGTTGAAGAGCAAATGGAGGTCAATGGGGTGGAGGAACTGATCCTTCTTCCTCACAAGAGACACCAGCTGGTTCCCTGACAGGAGGATGGAGAAGACCAGGCTCTTTGCCTTGGCCTGCTGGAGGCTGGTGCTGACAGCGTCCCGAACGCTGGCAGCCAAGGGCAGGCAGCGCACAGCACCCATGAGGAAGCTGGGGTCGTGGGCCATGAGGTCCAGCAGGTTGTCAGTGATGCGCTCGGAGCCGGCCAGGAGCCTGCGCAGGTCATAGTTCTGCTTCTGCTGGAAGATGTGGTTGAGCTGGGTCCAAGTCAGCAGGCTCAGGATCTGGTAGTAGATGTACAGCAGCTCGTGGGCGATCTCCTGCTCTGACTGCCGGGTCCGCGCCACTGCCACCAGCACCAGCGGGCTCCTCCGCACGAAGACCACCTTGTAGCCATCTGCTTGGGAAGGAGTCCCCAGGGGGGCCGGGGACAGACCTGTAAGCCTGGCACCCCCGGGCTGCAAGAGAGAGCCAGGCTGCAGCCTCCCCCCCAGCAACCCATCTGCACCTGGGGACAGCTAAGGTGGCCCACGGTAGCAGGGGCACAGCCAGACAGCTGACACCCCCCTGTCCCTCCCTGTTCCCCCCCCGCCGGGGCAGTACCTGCATGGATGGACCGGATGGCATTTTTCTCGGCCTCTAGGAAGGACACCAGTGCCATCATGACACCCATGGTGCTGGAAAGGGCCTCCTCGGAGCCATAGCGGGAGTACACGGGCTTGCCCGCCTCGCTCAGCACGAAGACATGCTTCCGGTGCATGCGCCAGGCGTCCATGGTCACATCCTCCTCCTCCTTGCCTGACAGCACTGAGTCACGGCGGGTGGTCTGCGGGGATGCCTCCAGCTTCCCCTCCTTGCTCTGCCTCATCTCCTCCTCCAGGTCGAGGGCCATGCCTGTGAGCTGTGTGCTCAGCTCACTGAAGTCCTTGCTGATCTGCTCCATGCTGGTGGGCTCGGCCGGCTCCCCCTGCCTCTCCTCCGGACTCCGTGCTGTGGCCGCCCCGTCCTCAGGACTCGTCAAGTCCTCATAGGAGCGGGTGTGCACGAACATGGCTCCCTCCTGGCCCGCCCCTGGGAACAACAGGCCATGCAGTGTCTGTCTGCCTGTCCCCCACGCTGAGGCAACGGGCGGACGGAGGGTGCAAAAGGGACAGGGGGTTGCAGGGAGGGACCTGCTTTCCTCTCCCCCTCCTGTGGCACACACGAGTGAGGGTCCTCCTGGTGGAGGGTCATCATAGGCCTTGTCTCCCCCCACCTGTGGGGCTATGGGGTGCCCAGCTCACATAATGAGGAGCTGCTTTCCTTTTCCCCCTGCCTTTACCCCCATGGCAAGCTCTGCCCCATACCTGGCTCTGTCCCCTGTGCCAGCCCTGGCGTGGGGCTCTCAGATCGTTCCGCATGCTGCCCGTCTCCTGGCGCCAGGGACCCGTTGGGCACTTCCCAGCCTTTCTTCTTGTGGACATCTGCAGCCATTCCTCAGGGCAGGACCTGCGTGTGACCCACAGCACCACCCTTCTGTTTCCTCACCCACAAAACGGGTCCCAAAAAAAGCCCTGCTTTCGAGCCAGGCCGCGCCAGCATCCTCAGCCCAGTCCTGCTGGCTCAGCAGGCAGCACTGAGCCCTGGTGAGACATCAGGAAAGCTGCTCTAATCCAGCAGGATTTCCTCTTGCCCACGGCCCCAGCTCCTTCCAGCCCCCTGGGCCCCAGCACCTTTCATCCGGGCTTGGCCCCGATTTCCCCAGAGCGCTGGGAAAGCCGCTCAGCCTCCCTCCGCAGCATCCCGTCGACGAGGGGGAAGGGAACTGGGCCCAGATGGGGCTGGTCCCCGCACACCTCGGATCTCAGCGGCCTCATGTTTGCAAAGGGCGGGTTTTATGGCCCTCCTTGGCCCGGATGAGGCGACTGAGATGAGACCAGGCTGGTGAGCCTCCTCCTGAGGCCGTAACCCATGGTGAGCAGGGTGCCCACTCCAGCCCCTGCCCTGTAGGTTAGTCCTCCAGGGCAGAACCTGCCTGTGCTTCCAGCCCCCCATGGGAAACCGGCCCAAAAAGTGAACTCACATGCAGAGAAGTGAAACCGACAGCGGGAAGGAGGGCTGACCCCATGCCGCTGCGGTGCCAGACCCTCTCCAGCCTCTCAAACCAGCTGGCGGAGAGGCCACAGAGCCCCAGCTTTGCTCTGTGACACCTCCTGCCAGCCAGACCCAGTAGGTAGCAACACACCTGGGGAGGATGTCCAGACCCCGACCCCAAGCTCCTGTGACACTCCTCAGTCCTGAAAGGTGCCAGGCTGCAGATTAGGGCCTGGCCCTTGCCCCCTCGGCTGCACCGCTGCCAACCTCCTGCCCCTTCCCAGGGGTGAGGGTCCCCCCCGGGACCCCCGTGGGAGGAACTCCCGGCCCGGTCCCTCCCCGGCCGGAGGAGGGGGCTGTGACAGCTCCCGGAGCACCTACGTGCCCCGGGGAAGCGCCACGCCCGGGACGCCCCCTCAGCCCCGAAGGACAAGGCACAGGGACCGACCTTCGCGGCTCCTCTCGTCGGCGCCGGAGGGCCCGGGCGAACGGCGGCGAGGGGGGGGTGGGGAGCCTCCCGGT
>VZTM01024293.1:119545-151500 GCA_013400555.1 Jacana jacana | reverse complement strand
CCCCAGCATCGCGGCACCCCGCCCCGACGGGAACCGCCTCCACCGGCCTGACCGGGCCGCGCCGAGCCGGCCCCGCGGAACTATGGGGGCTGTAGTTAACCCCCGCTCCCAGCCGCTGCTGCCGCGCCGCCGCCGCGACTACAACTCCCAGTAGATTTCGCGCCAGGCGTGCGAGGTACGCTGGGAAATGTAGTCCTTCGGCGCGAGGGATGGTGGGAGCGGTAGTGAGGCGGGCAGAGGGGCGAAACTCCGCTTCCCAGAGTGCCCCGCGGCGCTGGCGGAGGGGGACCGGAAGATCCGGTTTCTCGCTGTGGTGGCGCTGGGCCTGGTGCGGTGGGAGAGCGGTGAAGGCGCAGGTGAGAGGCGGCCTCACTCCGGTGGCGCGGCCGCGACCCTGGGCGTATTCGGTGCGGGTGGGGGACCGCTTGGTGTGGAGGAACCTGGCGGAGTTCCCTGAGGAGTCTGGGGTCTTGGCGTGAGGCCGCGGGGGCGGCTCCCGGTGTACGGAAGCGGAGAGGGAACGGCTCCCGGGGAGCGGGGATAAGGCAGAGTTCTCCCGTACAGCCGCGCGGGAGAGGGACGCGGCGAGGGGGTGTTTCACGGGGGGTCCCCTGGGGTAAGTAGGGGTGGGTCTTCCTTAGTGTCGTGAGAGGGGAGCGGGGCGAGGGTCCCCTGGGGGGTTTCCCGGGATGGGGAGGTGTGTTCCCGTGGAGCTGTCTGGGATAGAGGAGTGTGCGGGGGTCGAGGCATTCCTATGGGCCTCCTAGGATGCAGGAGCCGGGGGTTCCTCCTGTGGGGCCTGTCAGGATAGAGGGGGGCATGTGTGTATTTTGGGGTCACCCATGATAGGGGTATAGTCTAAGGCTAGGGGAAGCTGGTCCTGGCTCCTAATAAGCAGGCCTTGGCTCTGTGGCTGGCTGTGGTCAAAACAGGGCTTCTTTCACACCATGTTGTGTGTGTTTCTGTGGAAAAGTGTCTTGGGATGCTTTTGTTTTTAAAAAGGCTGGACAAAAAGTGGATTGGATTTGTGCTGGGATGTGGAGAAAGGCAATGGGGCTGTTGCTGGGAGTGTGTTAGCTGATAGTAACCCCCAGTGATGGGTGGAATGGGGTTTGGGGCTGTAAATAAAGGCTTTGGTGGAGGCAGGATGTAGCCCCGTGTGTGCTGGAGGCTGGTGAAGTCTGGGTAATGCAGTGGTCAGAACTAATGGGAGTGATAATGGTGATTCTCACGTTTTGTTTTCTAAAACAATTGGTACTATGAGAGTTTTATGTTGTTGCTGGTGTGTGGTGTTAATTTTGGAAATGCTGCTGGAGGTAAAATCCACTTTCCTATCCCAGCAGGGCATTGGTGGTGTGAAAGTCTCTCCCAGCACTCCCTAGTTGGGAAGGCACTTGTGAAGTCCTTTGGGACAGGAATGGTGAGGTTACTGATGAGGAGGGTTTAAAAATTCATCTAATTGTTTCCAGTGCATGTTTTTAAAAGCATCATACATCTGAAAAGCAGCCACATCCCTTTTCTAGAGTGAAAACTTCCAGCCTAACACCCAGAAGAGCCAAAATGGTTCTCTCTCCCTTTGCTTTCAAACTTTGGTTTTGATATTTGTTCACTTCTGGATTAGACATCTTCAACTTTAACATTGGAAATAACGAGCTTTCTTGGCTACTTACAATTTCTGTAGGTTGGGGAAACATTTTCTTTTGTATCTCTTGTAGTACTTTTAATGTCACAGGGGCCTTTTCCTTTCTTTTTTAGCCTTACAAAAACTTTCCTGGGTGCAGAAAGTTGTTCTGCAGCCAATGACTTCCTCTGTTCTTTGAGGGGAGTCTCATGTGTAGTTGTATGTCTGCTTTCCTCATGGTCTATAAATACCAAGTCTGGCAGCCTTGGCAAAAATCTGTTTGGAGTGAAGCTGTGAGTATGGGAGCATTTTTCTGAAAATAGCATCTCTTGAAACTTCACCTTGCCTGATCTGTCAACCGTTTCTCCTCTCTCCCCCCAGATTTGGAAAACAAGGTGCACAGTTGGGTGTAAGTCAGTGAGGAGATGCTCGAGGGCTCTGCTGGTTTTCCTCACTTTGCCCTGTGCCAGAAACCTTTAATTATTCCTTAAGAAGGCCAGCTTCTTAGTCTGGCTCTGTTGTGTGCTACTGTTGTACAATGCCATTGTTTTACCACAGTACGATGTGAATTGAAAGAAGAAATCCATATGGATCTGCTTCCAGGCTTGGCACGTCCGTTTTGGGAAGCAGGATTGGGAACGACCCCTGAGTGGCAGTGCCAGGCACTGGGCTCTCTGGGGGTGCTCTGGGGAGGGCAGGTGCATGGTCCTGAGGAATTCCTTGGATGTAATTGCCAGGGAGCATCTGTAGCTCCATCAGTCTGCTGGGAGAGCTGGGGGACCTCCTGGTGGAGGAACTAAGACTGCAGAAGAGCTTCCCCTCCCTTTGAGACTCACCTGCCATATCTTCACTGGAGCTGAGGCTCTGCCACCAGGAGGGAGAGGAGAAGGGAAATAAAATGCCATGCTTTGAGGATGTATATTGCCCCCCCTGAGCATTCAGTATAATTGTAGCAGCTCATTACTGTCCTGAAAGATCTCTAAACCCAGGCTCTGGGAGTAACTGGGCCACGTTGTGTGTTCTGTGGCTGCGTCAGTGTGCTACTCTGAAATGTCCTTTGTTGCCATCTCCTTTAGATGCATGGTTGTGACTGAACTATGGCAAAGCTCCTTGGTGCACAGTTCTTAGCACTCGAGGGTGGATTTTTGCCGTGCTTTGCTGCTGGCCTGGCCCCAGCCCCGGGCTCTGTTGGTGTGTCTTTGGCAAACTGCCTTACTCACACTGACCTGTCTCCCAGCATCTGCCTACAAGCAGGGAGGTGGGAGCTGAGCTGGCAATCACCCGCTTGTGGCAGAAGGGCGAATTCTGATGACGTCCCATCACAGCATGTGTCTTTTGGAGCCGGGTGACATACTGGCACCGGTGGAAGCCAGTTCAAAAAGTTTCTTTCCCTCTCCTGCGGTTTGCTGTCCCCTTGTTTTGTGGGCCTGTGTAGTAAACAGTGTTGTTGAAATGCCCTGGGTTAAGTGTGACTCTTTTCAGAGGGGACACCCGTAGTGCAGACCCGGAGAAGCAGAAGCTGGCACAGCTCGTGCATTGCGTGTTGCCAAAGGCAGAGCAGAGGGAACAAATCCCATCAGGCCGAACAGGGGACTGTCGGAGCCGGTGTTGAACCGTGACCTTATGCTCCTGGATGCTGCTGGTGCATGGCTCAGCTCGTCTGTGCAAGGCCTGATACCACTCTGATGGTATTCTTTATTTTCTCCCCATCTGATAATTTGAATATTGTGTCCAAACATCTCCCAGCTGGCAAAGGGTTTACTATTATTTTTAGTTTTTCTTTTAAGCATCGGTAAGCTTGTTGACTTAATGAGAACTGGAGTGGGGGAGGAAATCCAAAAGGGAAGAACAAGAAACACCAGGTCTGCAGATGTCTGCAGGCTGCAACAGATCACAGATAAAAGGACTGGCTGATGACAGCCGCCCCTACTGATGACTGCCATAACCATCTCTGTTTCTCTCCCCTCCGTGGAGGGTGCAGTGTCAGTTCTCTTAGATTCCACCTCTGAGAAAGAAAGGTAAATAAAAAAAAAGATAATCCTACTGCAGGAAATACTTGGGACTTTAGAGGTGCTTGCTCAATTGAGAGCCATGGAAAATGTGAGTGGACCAGTGCTCTGGGGCTTGAGTGGCCAATGAAGGAACCTCTTTCTGTAGAAATGGCACTATGGTGGATGGATCAGCAGTGGTGGCAGAGGTTGCCTTCATCAACCATCACCCTCTTGTGTACTGAGACCTGCCTGGCCCTGCAACCCCCAGCTTCCACCTGAGCTGGTGTTGGACCGCGGTGGCAGTGGATTCTCCCTCTTGGCAGCCAAAGGCATCTCCTTGTAGTCCTTGGCACAGGCAGCTGCCAGGAGTGGCATCTGGCTCTTTCGAGCTGCCACTCCTGCGGCAGCACTGACCTTTGGAAGTGAGAGGGAACAGGATCTTGGGTGCTTTTCTTTGAGTTTAGCTGCTCTAGCCAGGCCTGATGATGACTGTCTGTATTATCTGCTGTTCCACCTGACCACTGCTGTTAGTTTAATCCTGGTTTTGAGGTGCTTTTTAGAAGCCTGTGAGCTTCAGGTCTCCTAATCTTGGTCTGATGGCACAGCAGCCCTCCCGAACCACTGCACCTGCATTAGCCAAGGCAGGAGCTACCTCATTTTGCTCTGTGCTCTGCTGCAACCCTTTTTTGGTGGTGGTGGTGGGGGAAAGACAGAAGTACTTTCCATTTCAAGTCCTGGCTTTGGCAATTGCCAAGAAATCCTCACCTTCTCTGCTGGTGGGAGGAAGCAGATGAAATTTTAGATCTCTGTTGAGGCAAGTGTTAATTTGCAGCACTCTGATGAGGGCAGCTTTGGAGAGTGGTGCCTGTAATGGTTTATTGGCAAAGCCTACTCTGTCATCTGCAGACTTTTGAGGGCAGAGTAACCATAGCAGACCAGTATTAGTGATCCTTTCCTTGAACTGCTAAGAGTTTTTGGCAAAAGTAGTTTGGATGGAACATTAATTGCAAACCGTTGTTCGACAACGGTCCTTGTTGTTTATAGATTGTGGCGTTCTCACATTTTTAGCTGCACTCTGACTAGTGTACACAGCACAGTATGTTGGAAAGCTTTATGTTAATCAAAGCAGATATCAAATTGCTTGCCCACCCATATTGACAGTTTGATTTCAGACATCGTTTGACGCTTGCAAATGTGAACGCAGAGAAACACAACAATTACGTTCATTCATGCCTCGGTGTGGTCACGTGTATTTGTGGATCCTGATCAGATAGATGTTCCACACACCTCCCTCTAACCAGCAGGTTTTCTTCTGGGATGTGTGCTCTTTCCCTTGTGGCTTATTGTCGTGTTATTTGTTCAACAGGTTGTGCTGTCTTGGTGGTGTTCTTAGAGTGAATTACCCATTTCTGGGAACCTACCAGAGAAGACCAAAATGTGGGGAGACCATCGACAAGGCAACAGAATGGGGTCTTTTCGGTAAGTGTTTGACTTGTAAAGGTTGTTTCAGCAACGTTCTGCTAAGGTGATGATACACCATATGGATTTTGGGGCTCTGCACATTTAAGATCTAGAAGAGAAGAACCTAATAGTGAGATGTTGGTTCTCTTCAACCATGGTGCTTGCCTTATCTTTGGAAGTACTGGCACTTTCGTTGCACACGGGATTTTAGGAACACTTGAGAGTTTAGTTCTGTCTGTAGGATTGAGTTGAATGTATATCCCCGTGTTCTTGGCCATGCTCCTTCATAAGACAGTTTTGAATGTCATTGGAACTGTTTTAAAGATTTGTGTGCAACTGGATCAGCCTGGCATGGTATTTTTCATTTTTCTTAGTTTGTATTCCTCTGGTTGTGACTGGGCCCTGTGTTTGTAAGAGAGCTCTGGGTATAAAAAAAGAAGGCACCAAGAGCTCAGGTTTTCCTCTGTTGTGCATAATTTTTTAGTTCTTTGCTCACGTGTCCATCTCAGTTACTTGAATCAGGGTGATAAAGGTACTTCCCTCTGGCATACCTTAGGTTTCTGCAACAGAAACATAGAATCATTTAGGTTCAAATAATTGTCCAGCTGTAATGCATTGAGAAAGCTGATGACACTTGAGCTACGAAAACCAGTATCCTCTAGAACATGTCTTGATGATATTCATTGGAGCATGATTGTGTTTTGTGGTGATATCAGTAGTCCTGTTGTGCTGATTTTAAAGAGGATTTTGTTGGCATCTTTCTTCGCTGCATTGGGTGGGGAATTACAACCTTGAAGCAAGTTTTAACGACTGTGTTATACGGTGGTGAAACAGGGGCGTGTATCTTAGGAAGTCTCTATATGGTTTGATTAACCATGCAGATGTCACCTTTCGTTGTGTTGATGAGTGATTCTGTTGTCAAAGTCCAAGAAGAACATGACTTGCTGTAGTTCCTAAGGAAATGTCCACTGATTTGGGTAGCATGGGGTTTGATTTTAAAATGTGACAATATTTGATTATTCTCTTTTTTTTTTTTTTTTTTTTTTTTAAACATCTTGGAGCCTTGCTTAGCTGAAAACTCAGGTAGCTCTGTCTCATAAAAAACCCCTCTTGCTGGGTTTTGAAAAACTGTCTTAGGAGGAAACCAGGTCCTGAGTGGTTTTACGTAGTCAACAGGAGAGCTCATAGCGATAGTGCTGGAAACTTGGCATAAGGCAGCCAGTCCCAGGCCGGAGGCACGAGCACAGGACCATCCTGAATGTTGATTATTGATGTAGTCCTGGGAGGCATCTTCAGAGGCTGAACTGATGCTTTCAGCATTTTACCAGTTTTAGAGTCCAACACAAGGAAGCATAAATGAGTCTCTGCAGTATGTTAGTAGAGCATGTTTGCTAACCTCTGCTTTTATGTGCCTCAGGCTGACGTGTAAAGTTAGCCATTTCTAATACTGCCCGGAGAGCTTAAGCTCAAGTGGTTCCTCATGGGCGTGTGCTGGTGATGCTAATGAACGACCACACCAGCTGGTGGAACCTTGAACAGCTGCAGAGCTGTGCGCAGTGCAGGACTGTGTGGATTGCTACCATCATTAACCCATTAATATTGCAGGTATTCCCTGTTGAGTGCTTCTGGAAATTGTGCTGAAATGGGAGCACCCAAGTTTACTTTCTCACATCTGTCGTATGCTGCCTCATCTTAAACTGCCAAACATCAATATCTTCTGCGGATCTTAGACTGTTACACAACTCTATAAAAGTTTAGAGAAGATTGTGCTGCTGTGTAGATTTCAGACTCTAAGCACGTTATGAATAATACTGTCTTTATTTCTACAGTGGGAGCCAAGAAGAAAGGTTTGCTCCCGGGTGGAACAGGGAATATCCTCCTTCCCTTGATAGTCTTGCTCAAGAAAGACACTCTGGCAACTTCTCTGGCAGAGAATCACTTCCTTTTGATATCCAGGCACTCACAGGCCTCCTCAATCCTCAGTTTGCCAACAGAGAGGAACCTTCTTTCAGCTTTGGAGCTAGAGATGGACCACGTAGTGACTTCAGAGGTGGGGAGGGGCACCATGATTTCAGGGGCAGAGATTTCCCACCATCTGACTTCCAGGGCAGAGATGAGTCTCAGATGGATTTCCGAGGTAGGGAGCCGCCTTCTTCTGAGTATAGGGGCAGGGATATGTACTCTGGAGACTTCAGGGAGAGAGAAGGGCCACCTATGGATTTCAGGGGTGGGGATGTTCCTTCCATGGACTACAGGAACAGGGACACGTTCCGTATGAACTACAGGGATAGGGAAGCACATAATATGGATTACAGGGGAAGAGATGAACCTCCATCAGACTTCAGGGGAAGGGGATCTTTTGATCTAGACTTCAGAGGTCGAGACGGACCTCATTCGGACTTTAGGGCAAGAGATGTGTCCGAGTTAGACTACAGGGGCAGAGAGCATTCCTATTCAGACTTTAGGAACAGGGATGTACCTGATTTGGACTTCAGGGGTGTGGGCACCTCTGATTTGGACTTCAGGAACAGAAATGCACCATCATCAGACTTCAGAAATAGGCACAGGTCCCGGTCTGATCAGGATTTTAGGAGCAGAGATGTGGCTCCTCCAATGGACTTTTCAGATAGGGAGATGCCTCCTGTGGATCAAAGCCTTGTAGATTTTAGGCGCAACCAATCTACTGTACCTTTAGCGGAAAGAGAGGGCTCTGGTTTAAGCACCAGCAAGAGAGAGGAGTCTACACTTGGTCTAGATAGAACTCCCTTCGGTAGCCAGAAAGGAGAATTTCAACACTCAGAAGCACCAGCCAGAGAAGAGGAATCCCGCGGATTGGGGCTTGAAGGCGACACTTCACACAGTTTTGAAAGTAGCCGTGGACCTCTTCCAACTCTTCAGGACCAAGAGGAGCAACCTCAGACCTTTGCTAACAAGCAGCAGCAGCAGCTTTCTGGGGGGGAGCAGCAAAGATCCGAGTCTGACCTTGAGTTAAAGGGTGAAAGTGGCCTGGATTTCCTTGGAAGGCAAGATACCGACTACCGAAACATGGAGTATCGCGACGTGGATCACCGCCTGCCAGGGCATCAGATGTTTGATTATGAACATGGCAAGTCCTTTTCGGAAGGAAAACCCAGCAAAGATGCTAGGCCCTATAAGAACCTACAGGTAGGTGGTTTTGTCGATTGGTGTTTCCGTCATACGCGTGTTGGCCAAAGAATGTGAAGGTCAAAGAGCTGTGAAGGAGTCTTCCATTCAGACCCCATCACTTCAGTTCTGTCCTAATTCACTCACCTTCTCTGGGATCGTTCTCATGCTCCAGGTTGCTTTAATGGGCACGCTTTCTATCTCAGAAGTAACTTCCTTCTCAAGAGGAATGCAATTTAGCAATTGAGAGTTAGTAAACACGTAGAACCAGATTTGGTTCAGAAAGTCCCCAAGTTCAAAATGACCAGACAAAGGGAGAGTGTTATGGGGGAATTAGTATGTAGCAGAACTTAGCTTCTTATTTTCTCTGAACATCACTTCTGAGCACTGCCAGAGAGAAGCTACTGCCTTTGGTGGACCTGCGTAGAGCAGTACAGCTGTTCTCACGCCACGTGTTGTTTTCCTTCAGAGTTAACTTTGACATCTGAAGGTAATGGCAACTACTGAGTTAATACCTGCTATTGAATTTGAATCTCTTGCTGTTGGAAAGCAGAGGGTGGTGATTTGCCTGTTTTCTTTCCCTGGAGCTAGGTCTCATTGTACAGCTCAATGAGCGTATGGAGCTAATAATGCTGGTCCTGCAAAGCTCTCTGAATCTTAAACAGCGCTGTGGTTAAAGAATTGAGCTGGTCTGCTTATGGGCCTGCACCTTTGCATTTATACCCTGCTTTATTTTGTTACTGTTTCTGTATCCTGTGAGCCAGTGTCTCTCATTTGTAAAAAACCATCTTCATTGTGTGTACTCAAGGACCAAGATTACCGGACCTGTCCCAAATATGTGAAGCCGAGCAAGCTCATTCGGCTAGGAGGAGTGCCTGAAACGGCCACAAAGGATGATGTAAGTGGGATGGTTTTCATCCAAAATTCTCAAAACTTCTGTCAAGTGTTTCTATGTGTACCATTCATAAGCCTGGTTAATGGAATTCAGATGGCCTGTCGTTTTTCCCAGAGAATATCCGGATTTAGAAGTCATTGTAACGTTATCTTTTTATCTGATTATTTTGGGGAGCCTGGAAATGATGAGGTTTTCTGCAGTCACTTCTGGGGTGGTGGTGGTGTCCAAAACCCTTGACTCTGGACTCTTTTTAACATGCCTCACTTCCAGCATTGCTTGCCGTATGCCAAATATTGTTATTGCTTGTGGGTTCGGGAGATGTGTAGTGTCTAAGTGCAGTTGTTTGGTTTTAGTTACTTGAAATTGCTTAAATGAGATCTTATACAGAGAGAAAGATGTCTGCTGCTACTGCTGATTTTAGTGGGAAAAAGAAATAATCTAGGCTGCAGGGTGAAAGAAACTCCCTTTCTAGAAGTTTTTGCTTTGAATGAGGATTTATTTTGGTGGCAGAGAGAAAACCCTACAGTTTCTGCCAGGGTTATCTGGGATGATTGGAGCTCCTGAGGCTTCATACTGGAGAACTCGAGGCAGAAACTGTCTGTCAGAGGATGATAAAGCTCAGAACAGCCACTCCATGCCCCTTGATTGTCTTAAAGATGGTAACTGTCTGGCTGAAACCAACATGACAGACCTTTGTGTAGTTGAATTCTGGTCTTAATGGTGCTCACTTATTTAAACAAAACCCCAGAATACTTCCCAAGACTCAGTAAAGAGTTCTCAGGTACTACGGGAACTTAATGGGTGCCAGTTTGTAACAGAACTACCTGGAAAGAAAAGAATTCCTGGGGAAAGAGAAACGTGCTTTAGCAAGTGCTTCACTTCCTGAGGTTTTATTGTGGAGACTGAAGTGGGTCCTGGTTTTCCTGTAGATTCTCAACGCTTTCCGAGGGCCCGATGGGACACCCGTGAAGGACTTGCGACTGAAAGATTACAGTTCAGGTGAGAACGTGCTTCCGGTGCGTCGGGTTTCAGGTTTGCAAAAGGGTGGGGTTTTTTTCCACACTGATCCTCACTGGGGCAGTTTGGTTGAAGTCTTTGGTGCCATAATGGTGGGTATTTTCAAATGAAAATGCCCACTGAGTTCTGTAGTTTGTCCTCTTGTCTTTAGAACTGATGGTTGTGCTCGTTGCAACTTCAGAGGTAAAGCACCTGTCCCAGTGCCTCTGGGTAGACCTAAGAGCAGTAGGAAAACCAGTGAGGCTGTTCTAATAGCCATCCAGCCAATACTGACGTGGGACACCAGGTTAATTCCCAGCTGATTATTTTTTTAATTATTACTAAATCCTTTTGGGTTGTTCTACACCTTCTTTCTGAGATGCTCTCACGGTGGAACTTGTCCTGCACAAACAGTGTCCTCATGAAACCTGACACATCCTAACCTTTCTCCTTCAGTAATGTGAAACTGTGACCCTTCTTAGACAGGTTAAAAAACCATAAATGTAAAAGTAAGTTTTATAAACAAATATGCCAATTCTGGGTCTGGATCCTGTTCCTCGTTCCAAGAATGGAGTTTTGCTCTACCTCTGATCAGTACCTATAGGAGTCTGAAGAAGGAAATGTTTGACAAGGCTGATGGTAGGAAATGCAGGGTGAGTCCTGGGGGTCGGTTTGGATAATGCTAGTAGGAAATATATGGAAACAGGTATTTATTTGTTTATTTTAAACCTAGGAAAGCACAGGCTTCTACCTTCGTGAGTGCTTTTTCTTCTTACCAGTATGGGTTGCACGTGAAGCAGCTGGAATTCTTGGTGTCAATACATGATATAAAGGCTTCCTGTGCCTTTAGTAGCCAGGGAGAGAAACTGGGGCGGTTGGGTGTTTCTCAAGTATATTTTTGTTTCTGGAAGCCGTCAGAGGAGATTTCACAACCTCCTCATGGACCTTTGAACTAGAGAACACCCCTGTGTCACATAATCTGGACTGGCCCAACAAGCAGGGCTCAAAGGCCACCGTCAGTCAGTCTTTCCCTCTTCCTTTCCTCTTTTCTACGCGTAGTACAGCCTGGCTGCCGTCATCCCCACCACGCTGACTGCAACCCAGTAATTGCAACACACTCTTTTCTGGTTTTTTTTTGGCCTGTGATGGTGTGATTTGTCAGTTGGTTGGTTTTGGTTTTGGTTGGTTTTATTTTTTTTCTGAGAAGCGTCACTTTTCAGTAATAAATCAACTTGAACTGGGAATCTCTTTGTAAGTCTCCTCTCAGGTGGGTTGCTAGGACTTACTGCCCTCATTAGAGAGCTGTTGTCTCCTCCTTCCCATTCCCCACTTCAAAGGATGAGACACTGAAGTTACTAATCTGCTGGTGGTCACGTGTAATACAGGGGTTGCTGTTTTCTGAGTATCTCAAAGAGCTGCGTTCTAGTTCAGTCTGTCTCCTCAGTTGCAAAGTTGAGCGTGTGTGTGTGTGTGTGTGTGTTAAAGTTTTCTCTGGCAATTGTGGGGAGGGCAAGAATGGAGTTAAAATTAGCTCCTCTTTTACGAGCTATTCCAAGCTGTTGTTTAACCCTGTCCAGTCAACAGCAGTAATTTAAGCAGTGGAGCATTATTCCAGGTTACCTGGCTACTCCAAGGGCTTTGTTCTGCATTATGTCCTGAGGCTGCAAATGCAGCTGCTGCTTTAAACAGCTTTCTGATCCTTGTTGCGCAAAAGGGGTACGCCTGGGACAATAAAAGCTTCCTGAGTTGTGAAAACTACTTCTGGAAACGGGGTAACGAGAGAAGCTGTAGTAAATTTGATTCGGCTTTTCGCATTAGGTCACCCTGTAGAGAAGTGTGTGAAATCAAATTCATATTAGGTCCTGAGAAGCCAGGCCCAGTCGAAACTGGAGGCCCATGTGGGATAAACAGGGCTTTTACGATGGGGGGGGGGGTGGATTAAAATATTCCCAAGAACTAAAAGCGAGCTTGCTGGATTGCTGATGTCTCTTGGCTACGGCTGGGCTGCCTTGCTGCAGGAGGTCAATGGGACGAGGAGAGCCTGGCTCAGAGGAGTGTGTGCTGAGTCTGGCTGAGTGGGGTCTGTATTTTTGAGTGCCATCCAGAAATGTTAAAAATAACATGAATCATGGGCACGCACGTTGGGTGTATTGGAGAGAAGAATGCCTGCAGCTGTTGAAGAACAATAGCAGCCATAACAAATAACACACAATTAACTCAAAATAAGTGAGGGTCGGATCAGCTTCAGAAAAAGATAATGCTTATCATAAAGCTTAGCTCAACAACTTGAACGTGATGGTTCCGCTCCATGTAGGATCTTTCACAAGACTCTTCTGTTTTGGGGGAAAATATATGGTTGTTTTTTTCTTGGAAAAAAACAGCTCAACTTCTTTATAAAGCCCTTTTTTTTTTTTTACATACCGTGTATGTGCTAAAGCAAGCACATTTTCACTGAAGGTAGTGCTGAGCACAGAACACTGTTCTTAATATACCTGGTGTGATTTTAGTATGCATTCAAGCTCTTTATTCCTGAGATTATTTTGTCTCTGAAGTCCACAGACTGAAATGATGGCTAGGTTTTAAACAAGGTAATGAAAGGAGAGACCTCAACAAGTGGCATAGTAATTCTGTTTGAATCAAAAAGGCAGATATTTCCAGACAGTGATAAAGTATCAAAGTCAGACTTTTATATTATTACCCTACACAACTTGTCATTTCCATCAGTTAGATTTTTGAATTGGTGCCTGTATGTTCAGACTGGAAGTATCAAACCCATTTGTGGGGGAAAGAGGGCTGTTTCCAACGCAGTATGTAAGCCTTGGCAGAAATAACTGTATTAGCTCGTTGGCTTATCTTTCAGCTTTCCTTTTCAAGTGTGTTTGGTCATGTCTGTTCAATTAATCATTGCAAAGCATAAACCCTGGGGTGATAGTGGAGTCTTCTCAAGGAGCATGAAGTGCTTTAGTCTGCAGTGTCTCCTGGTGCCTTGTGCTTGGGTAGATACTGGCAGTGATGGCTTCTCAGCAGCTCTCTGAGAAGGGGCTGTTGGTAACAGCTCATGAGCTCCCCTGGTCCCATCTGAAGATGCTTGTCTTGGCTCTCTGGGGTCAATGCTTTCATGTGGCTTTGCAGTGGGCCTCCCACTGCAGGCTGCGACAGCACCAGGCTGCTGGTGGCATGGTGTCTGTCATTCTCCTGTTGTTGTCTGTGTGCTTGTGTTGGTGCCAATGGCCAGGAGCTTGAAACCAACACCTTTGGACCTTCGAGGAACGAGCGCGCTTTGTCCTGATTTTGATTTTGGTCGTTTTTATAACTTAAGTCCTGCCTAGTTCTCATCAAGCTTTATTTCTACTTTCCTGACTAAAGTAAAACATAAACAAACTCCGAGATATCATCTGGAGTGTCTGATGTGCACAGACCTCTTTGGCTGAATACTCATGTATGCCCTGGAGAAGAGAGCACACGGAGCTGTCTTCATCATAAAGGGCTGCTTCTGATGAGTCTTTCACCCTTAAAAGACGCTGTGATGACGTCCAAGTAAGAAGTGGAAACATGAAGCCTACTGAACCTTTTGTTAAAATTATTCTCCTGGATGCAGTCTGTGGTGGGACAAGCTCAGAACATGTATTTTCCAGCCAGGGTTCACGTTAGGGTTAGGACCAGCAGCTGGGAAAAGCTGTTCAGGGAAAGTGAGCCTGAGAAGTTGCTGGCAGCCCATGAGGCTCTTCTAGCTTACTCTGCAAGCCTGTCTGAGGAACCAGGAGGACTTTTTGCTGAGTCTGGTGGAGAATGGACATGCTGACCAGGATGAAGAGCAGCATGCGCAGAGAGGAGCTCTGTGAAGAAGACCTGGAGGGAACAGGTGAGCTTGATTGCAATCAGAAGGAGTGGTGAGCTCTACCCCAGCCCCTAAATGTACCCTCTAAATTAGAGCAATCCTTCAGAAAATGGGAGATTTGGGATTGTTAATCTTCTTTTGACCCTTCTGAATACTAACTTTTCAATTGTGGGTAGGGAGGGGTTGCAGTGCTGCGCCCCTGGGGAGCAAAGCATGGAAGTGTGGTGCCTGGTGCAGGGAGGAGTTCTCTGAACAGCAGAGACGTCTGGGGCCGGAGGGATGTCCACATGGGTGCAGGTGGCTGATGCTAAAGGACAGGCATCCTCCTGTGGTGGAGGTACATGCAGGAAATGTAGCATAACCTAAAAATGGGAATAACCTAGCAGGTACTTAATGACAGCTGCCTGCTCAGTTTTTAAAAGCTTTTGTTTTGGCAAGTAGGATTGACACAAACAAGTTTTACTGCTGCTTAGTCACCTTTGAGCACTGGCATTTATTGCTTGTTTCATTTCTCCAGTGCTTGGAACTGCTCCCCTTATCTCTCTCCCTTTGTTAAACTTAAAACTCTCTTGGCCAAGTCCTAGAATAAAGTGGATTACCGTGCTTGTTCTCACTGAGCTCTGTCACTGCTGCCCTGTTAAATATTAATAAGCCCCTTAGATAAAAAAGCAGCACCTTTTTAAGAGTTTATCCCCCCCCTTCCCCCAAGTGCAGCCTGTCCTGTATATCAGAATATTTTGGGAAGCCTCTGAAATGTAAAATTGTATTCTTTAGCCTTGCATTTCGCTAAAACTCAATCTAAGGTCCAGAAGTTTACACTTCATGGTGGTAGAAATTTTTGAATGGTGCACCTCTCCTTTCTAGGTTTAAGCCCTCTGTTCTCCATGGCCAGAGCTCACCCTGAGGCAGCAAGATCTCTTCCTTAAAGCAGAGCTCCTCTTGCAGCAGGCACAGTTCTGCCTTTGTTTCACATACAGCTGAGTCTCAACTCCCTCTCTGTAGCTTTAGGTGTGGGTGGGGTTTGGGCTGGTGGTACTCTTGGAGGCCAGAAGCTCTGGTGAAATGCTGTGCCTGCCCCCAAGTCTTGCCCAACACAAGTGCTGCTGTGCTGCAGCCTTCAGCCTTAGGGCTGGAGAGCCCCTGCGTGGCGAGGAGATGTTTCTGGAGAACCATGCTAAACTGAGACCTTTTTTTTTCCTTTCAGGACCAATGCAGTGCCCTTGGGCAAACACCTCTGAAGGGTGAATTTGTGGCCAGCTTAGTGGCTTCCTCACGAAGAGGGTTTGGCACCAACCCTGTGGCGTTTGATTAGGAGTAGATCCCACAAGGACTTACATTCTTTGGTTTTGGTACAACAAACACGCGATGGGTTGATGTGAGACGTCTCCAATACATGCTGTGACGCAGAGGGTATCTTGCCTGTTGTGCTAATGATACACAAGACAACTTGGCTCACTCTCAAGGCTGGTGCTAACGCACCACGGGAGGAATAATTTCCTGTTGCTGTGTTTAGTGCTTTGCAAAGTGAAGATTATGTGGCTCAGTCTACGGCATCAGCCACGAATAAGGCCCCACAGACCTCAGGTATGTGCTGAAAGCTGAAGTAGTCATCCACGAGCTCATAAGATGCTGAAGAACACACGGAGTTTCCTCTCGAGGCACGACTGGATCACCCACTCATCAGCGGAGTTCTTCAGTCAGCAGAGGTTCGCCTTGCAGAAGCTGGGGAGATATCTTCAGTGCTGATCTGCGTGAAGCAATTGAGTCTTGTTTGTAGCCAGAATAGCTTGGCCAAGACTCAAAAAGAAAAAAAAAGGCATTTAGTTGGCATTAGTCCATGGTCATCAATACCGGTTCTTGCTGGTTTTCCCAGCTGTGTGGGCAAGCAGGCTTTTGGCTGTCTTGCTTGATTTCAGGGCAGTAGTGCGTTGTCTCTTGGAAGCAAAAGTTCTTGCCCAGCTTTTCTCATCTGTGATGTGGTGGCTTAGGAAATAGGAAGTACAAATCTGTTTGTGACTGTGATCAACCCTGGTTCAGGGTTATAAGGCCCGTTCAGCTGAAAAGGCAACATGTACATTCACCCAGAAAACATGCTTTTGACCTGCATGATCCTTCTCTCCGTAACCGCTTTTACAAATGTGCTCACCCCTTTCCCATCTCCAGCACAAAGCTTGAAGGCTTTGCAGTGTGCTGGCATTAGCAGGCTCTGAAGCGGTGCCCGGCAACAGGACAAGGGGCAGTGGGCACAAACTGGAACATGGGAAATTTCTGTCTCCACGTAAGGGAAAACTCTTTTGCTGTGAGGGTGCCAGAGCCCTGGAACAGGCTGCCCAGAGATGGTGAAGAGTGTCCCCTTCTCTGGAGATATTCCAAACCCACCTGGATCCGCTCCTGTCCAACCTTGCTCTGGCTGACCCTGCTCGGGCAGGGGGTTGGACTAGAAGATCTCTGAAGGTCCCTTCCAACCCCTGCCGTTCTGTGATTATGGTGTTGATTGCTAAACGAGAGATCATAGAACCTGGAGACCAGGTTCATATTCTCAGCACTTTAAAACCAAGTTCCTGCCTGTACCACCTTCCCATGTATGCAGCTTCCAGTCCTCTGATGGAGTTCTGTGGTGACCCAGCCTTCCTTGGATTCCAGGTTTCTGTTAAACTACGCTGTAATACTTTATTAAAGTTGCATACAGTGCGTATGATCTTAGTGTTGTGGGTTTTCCCCTTCTCCCACGGTGCTGCTGTATCATCCCTCTGGGCCAAGCACAATCGATGCAGTTTTGGCGCTCTTTGACCCATTGAAGTTCCTGTAGTTTATGGGGCTGCCTGTGTCCCCCTTCAGGATATCTCAGGGCAGGTCCTTTCTGGGTCTTGTCCTATTGGATGGATGGATGGAGGGAGGGAGGGAGGAGGAGGATGGACTGTAGCATTCTACCTTTCAGAATACAGCTGTGTTCCATATCCTGTGGTTTCAGTGCTGTTCTCTTGTGCAGTGCCGTCATGAATGAGTGTGTAAGAGTGTACTCTTTTATACAGAGTGACAGTACAAAGTGACAGGCCTTTTTCCAGCAGCCAGGTGTGGCTTGTAAATGCTCGGCCTTTGAAAGGAATTGGGGATAGGGCTTGTTACAGACTGTCCTGTTTAGTATTCAGTGGCAAGCTTTTAGGGTACGGCTCTTCAGCTTTAGTAGCTCTGAAGACCAATTTATCTGCACAGTAAAGAGATCTGACTAATTTATTGGAGGCTCAGAATCCACCAGCTGGTGTTGAGAGAGTTCTGGTGCTTGGCTTCTGGGCTTGTGTGAGCAGAGATAGATTGCTGCTGTTCCCTGCCATGTGGACAGCTTTATTTCCCCTGCTCGCCACGGAGGGCCCTTCTCACCACAACAGCAGGACTCGCTGTGTAAGCACAGGTACAGCCACAACTGTGTATTTTCAGGAGCTCCTGCTGGCTTCTTGGAAGCATCAAATGTATTCTGCCTGCTAATAATAGGTGTATCTCCATGTAATAGCCTAGAGATGCAGAGAAAGCTCTGTGGGTTCTGGTATTTTCTTGTGATGAGGTATTAATTCTTTAATATGGATAAACTACATCTGCGTCTTTCCTTGGAAGAAAAGAGGAAAAACTTGTGCACGGGGTTGTGGGCATGTTGCTAAAATCTCCCACTGATGGGGTGAGCCTTCCTCAGCTGAGGAAGAACAGACTCTCCAAGAACAGCGTGCAAAATCCTGTCTCACCGCCCAAGCGTGTGAGACTGCGGATTCCTTCGAGGGATGTGGATGTCCTTCATGCTCACTCCATACTTTATGCTGTAGTTGCCTTTGAAGCAACAGAACTTTCTTCTCTTAACGTGAATGAGAGTCTGTAGAGGGTTTCCTCAGCTGCACTCTGCTCTGCTGTCTCTGGAGAGAGCAAGCAGCAGGAATGTCCTGGCTTCAGCAGCCTGGCCATGGCTCTGCTTGAATGTGTTATCTCTGAGTCCTAGAAGTGCCCAAAACTGCAAATGCTTTTTTTTATTATTATTATTTTTGTGGTAGTTCTGTCTCATCCTCAAAAACCATGAGTGAAGTGTTGTTGGGATGGTGAGAAGTTCTCTGCCTATGGAGATTCCATCCTCATTGTCTTCTGCCTTCAGGCTGCTTGGTTCCACCTGGTAGATGCTGGGATCTCTACCAGGTTCATAGCTGGCATAGTTGTCTTTTAAGAACCTGGTTTATGAAGGCCATCTTCTTACCATCCCAGCTGGAGGAGTGAGAATATCTTCATGTTGCATCACAGCAGGCAGGGGGTTTGTGGCAGCTGCCTTTGAGCAGGCAGGTGATGGGTTCACCATGGACTTCAGTTACCTAATGCCTTAAGCTTGTAGGGGCGGGCAGTAACGTGACTTAACTGCGTGCTCATTCCTAGAATCCAGGAGCTGGATCACCTCTTGAATTGGATGCCTTTGTCACGGTGCCATCACGCCTTCTTTCTGAAGTATCTTGGGTTTGGCACTGGCAGGGCTGCTGTAGTTACATGATCTTTTCAGTTGGCCTCCTAAGATTCCAGAGAGTTTGGTGGTGGTTTTTTTTTTCTTTTTGATGCCTTCACACTGCTTACAGCTCCTGTCGGAACAACATTATGGTTTTCCTTTATTTAGATCTTTGACATAACAAACTATCATGAAGTAACACGTTCCTGTGTGTCAGTTGTTCAGTGTGAGCATAGAAACAAGTCTTATTTTAAATCCCAAGCCTGTGATCTTTTTTTTCCCAAAGCCAAAGAACAGCAAGTTTAAGTTGGGCTTTCAGGATTTTTAGCCAAACCCTGGCATGCTAAGGAGGACCAGCTATTTGTTGTCAAAATTCACTTTGCTAAAACACATCTGTTTCACAGGCAAAATATTCCTTATTCAAATGTTTGCAAAGAGCAGCTTCCTGGAGCTCTAAATGTGTCCTTTCTCTCAAGTATTAAGCAATTGTGACCATTTTCAGTGCAGAAAACGACCAAGCAGGCTTTGGGAACATCTGTGAAGGATTGTGTGTACACAGAAACACTTAAAGGGAAAATCCTCTGGATTTTATGTGCCCCCTCTCTTTGTGTTGTCCTTTCACCCGCCGTACACAGCCTGTGATACCATAGACTTGCANGGGGGGGGGGGGGGGGGGAGAGATGAGGACATGTGTGTTTTATGGCTCTGCTAGGGCTAAAATCTGGATGAGGTCAAGTGCTGGAGGACTGTTCCCATTGGAAAGTTCATTTGGAGAGTGTGACTGTGCTGCAGCACGCTCGGGGGTGGCGGGGGCAGGAGGGGGGAGTACTGGTTTGTTTCCTGTTCAACAGAGCCTGATCACATAATACTTCTGCTAAAACATAAACCACTTCTGACTCCATCCTGCTTCTTTGTGGATCTTGAAACTGTAGCATTGTACTAATCTCTAAGGGAAGGATCAAATTAAGAAGATACTGGGATTTATATCTTCATGGGAAACCTTACACATGAATTTAGGCCACCTTGAGTCAAAAAAAAACAAACCCCACATCATAGTCTCTAGCAGTGATTTTGCTTTGCTGGTTTGATCACTTGGGTTTTTTTAAACCATTACGACCTGAAGAATACCAGTGGGTGTCCAAGAGCTCTCATTCACGGGGGGTCAGCTCGCCTTTGGATGCCTCTTGAACCAGTGCCTGCCGTTAGGTGACTGGCCCCAGTGCCTCTGTCAAAATCCCCTGCCCTGCTTCCAGTAACAGCAGCTGAATTGCTGTGTTCCGACATATAGGCAAGCTCAGCAGATGACACAAAGAGCTGACCCAACCCCGACAGTTGGGCCAGGGGCTTCTCTAGCTCCTGCTCCTTAAGAACCAGCCTCAAGTTGCTCGGTTTTGCCTCAAGCGTTGTGCTCTGGGTAACTTCGTTATTCCAGGTCATGGAAAAATCAGCAAACATTGCATTTTGAAGGTCTTCTGTAGCAGTGCCCTTGTTCCACAGGCCTCCATTTCAGTGGAGCGAAAGGGAAGGGTTCTGTGGTGGAGCTGGGGACAGAGGACAGAGCTGCTGTACCCTCCAAGGCTGATGTTACTCTAGTTCTCACAGGCTGAGACAGCTTGTCAGATCTACACGAAGGGCTGGCTCTGGGGGTGGGGGAAGGTGTCAATCCTCCACAGGTCTTCAGCAGCAGTCTGGAGTGGAGCAGGAGCTCCAGGCTGTTCTCTTCTTGCACCACTGCTTTAGTGCTGCCTGTTCAAGGAGAGCTTGCAGTGAATTGCAGAACACCCTGTCCCTCTGCAACCTGACCACAAGAGCCCAACATCTGCCCTGAGGCTGCTTCTTGGGAGGATATGGGACCACAGTTTCTGGTTTTGATTCTCCTTGTACATGTTGCTGCAGCTATGCTTGTTGGGGGTGTGTGTGTTGGGTTTGGTGGGGGAGGACAGAGGTAAGAACGTACACAAGGAGAAATGTGCTGATCTTTCCCTCAACTGTCTACATGTGATGCTTGGAACGAGCCTCTAATGTATGTTCCTCCAGGCGTCTCGGCTCTTGTAGCTACGTGTAACGTTCAGCCTTGATCTCTGTTGTGTCTTGCTGGATGAAATCCATGTCAAAACCTCTCATTCACTTCAGGAGGAACTGGAATGTAAACTGCCTCTCGTTGTAGAGCAAACAGAGTGAAAACTTGTGCAATCAAGCCTGCTGTCAGTCAGAAGACCCCCGCCCCTCCACCCCCTACTTCATATCCACGTGGAAATAAGATAGCTCCCTGATCCTAGCTTGCTGATTAGGGCAGCTTTCATAAATCCTCTCCGTGAAGGGGAATCAGGAGCCTTAGAGGCTGACAAATATCATTCATACAGCCCTTTTCTGAACAGGAGGGGGAAGAAGTGACTCTGTCGAGTTCCGGAATTGAACAAGAGTTTAAAATGTACAGTGTGAGCCCGCACGCTGTGCCGGGAAGTAGCAGAGGTGTCTGCCCAGAATGCAAAACAGTCTCCCAGCAAGGGGCAGTGCTGCTCCTGGAGAAGGCAGCTCTCCTCTGCAGAGGGGAGGGCCGCTTTGTTTTCCAAATGTGATTTAGCCAGTGGCTGGAGCTGCAGAGGGTGGATGCCATGGGAACCGCTGGGTGATATTTGGTTCTACCCATCCTGCTGCCTGAAACCACCGGACCTCTAGTTGCAGGTGCCCACTTCATGTCAGAATTTCAAGTGGCTTTAGCTGCATTCCACCACAGATGGCCGGCTGCTGGCCTGCATCTTTCACTGAGCTGAAAAGCACCCAGTTTTGATGAGTTTCCCTCTGGTGTAATTATACTGAGTAAAATAACAGAGGGAAGGGGAATAAATTCCTGTGCGAAGTAGAGGAGGAGCTAGATTGAAGTTGGAGTCTCATTACAATAGCAAATGTCAGGGTTGTGTCGTTGGAACAGTGTGCAAAGGGTTCCCAGAATTAAAAAAATATAGTAATCAGTAGGGTTTGATGATGAAATAGTTTTGTATGGCTTTGTCTCTGCTGTGGTTAAGTACAAAGATGGTAAAGGCACAGAGAAGGGAGAACGGGAGAGAGCAGCGCGTGTTCTTCGGCGTAGGCTTGCGGGGGAGACGGGGGCTGGTTTCCAGCAGCCTGGAATGCCTTGCCTGAAAGAAGTGTGCGTGGGGTTACCTTCCCGTGGAAGGTTGGAGGGGCTGAACCTGGTTTGAAGTGCACTTAACTGGTGTTAAGACGTGCAACTTTAGGAGAGGAGACAATCTCTTCTCCAGGGCAGCTAGGTCCTGAAGTGGTACAATCCGCATGCAGACTGGCTTTCCTCTCGCTCCTAACCAGCCCAAAGAGCAGGAGGAGGAGGGAACCAAGCATTTCCTCTCACTGTTTGTCCATGTAGAAGCCTGTCAGCCCGTGATCATCATGGAAATCTCTGTTTTGGAGTGAGGTGGCCCTGGCATGTGAAGGGTGAGGTTGTGACTTGAGGTTGTTCCTCAGAGCTTCAGTTCTTGGACCTACTTCCAGCATCGAGGATACCTCTTAGGATGGTCTTAGCTTCTCTAGTGTTCACCCTGCACTTTACTGTGGGACATAACACTTCAGCGCAGGTAACTGGTGCACGCAGTGGAAGCAGTGGGTCTCTTCTGCCACTGACTGAGATGACAGCTTCCCAAGGAGAGAGTGAGAAGAGTAAAGGCTCTCTAGATTCTTGCATCTAAGCTTAAGCTCCCACGCTCTCTTGTCACATATGCCATAACGTCTATACCAAAATGAGAAAGCTGGAGTTCTCATTCCTGCTCCACTGCACTTTTTCATAGTGCAAGGGATTGGCCTTCAAAAATAACCAGGTGTTGAAGGAAAAATCGCGAAGGCAAAGGAATTGCATTAGTTCTTTCTGAAATATTGCCCAATTAAAACGCTGGCTATTCGTGTAAAATACATTTGCAGCAAGGTACTTCAAAATGACTTATCAACACTTGCTTTGGAGAGCACTGCCTCCAAGGTAGCACAAAATGTGAAGCTAGGAATGGAAAATCACTATGCCCTTGTTAAAAAACAAGCCAAAGCAATCATTTCTTGCCCTAAGGAAGGGTGTGCCTGTCACTGGGTTGTTTAAGGGGAAGTGGGAACGCTGTACTATTAACATTCATGATAAAGTGCACAGTTAATCATCATCCAGCTAGTCCTTAGTTTCTCTCCTTCTCATTCTGGAGCAGAGGGGTGGTGGTTAGAGGGTTTGTCATTGGAGGGAAAGGGAAATTGAATATTGAATGTGGCTTTCTTTATGACAAGGCACTAACATGACTCCCGTCTGTATTTAAATGCTGTCCCCAGGTTACGACTATGGCTATGTCTGCGTGGAGTTTTCACTCTTGGAAGAAGCCATCGGATGCATGGAAGCCAACCAGGTTGCTTTACACTTCGGTCAATGCTGCTAGAAGATTTTTAAAGTTGTTGTTGTTGTTGTTGTTGTTGTTTTCTTTATTTGGTGGGGTGGTGGAAAGCCAATGAGTTTGTTTTGAACCATTCAAAGGAAGATCTGTCTTATAATACACAACACCGTGGTTTAAATGTTTCCAGAACCTTGTAAAAGGCTTAGAAATGACAGTGTCAACGAGCTGCTGGCCACCAAACAGTTTGCCCTCCTCCCTAGCGTGTGTTGGCACGCTGGCTGGAGTCAGAGGCTGGTGCTGACAGACTCCTCGTGCAGGTTTTGGCCCCAGTGCTTTTTGTCTTCACCCCAAATCCAGTCGGGAAGATCTCTGCTCGCGTTAAAAGCCTCCCCCGGGTAGTGTGTGCACACACACATACACGTGTGACTGTAGGTGAGGCCTCTGGTATGCAGCTCTGAGTCAACTCTGGCTTGCACACTCGGCTTTCCCATGTGCCTGGTGTGTGGGAGAGATTCTTAATTGTGTGTCTCCCCCATATCGATCCTGTCCTTTGGCAAGCTGGAGCTGCAGACATAAGGACTACCCTACATGCAGTTGTGCCTGGTAAATCTGAATGTTTTCAGCCCTTAAACGTGCAAAATGGCTTAAAACCCCAGTGATTAAATACCCAAAGGGAGCCTTTACTCTGACCTGGTGTTTGAGGCTAGAGCTGTTGTCCAGCCTAAAGAGCAAGATGCATAAAATTTATTAATTAAAATGTAGATTCCCGTCTTGCAGCACCCTCCCCGTCCCTCTGAACTGCAGGTGATGGGTCACTCAAGAAAATCCACTAAAAGATTGATCCCCATTCCTTCACTACATCCCTTAAGTCTCCTCTCTGCTGCCTTCTCCCTGCTAATTTGCCTGAGTAAGAATCCATATCAATTACCTAAAGCCTTTTTACCTGAATCCCAAGTCTCGCTGTCATGGGAAGAGAGTCATGAGTCAGGTTCAGAGCCGTGCATCTGCAAAAATGTACTTACAGTTAATGAGTCTTCACAGCTGGGGTTTCAAAGGTCCCACTAAGAGCTCACATTTGCCTCTATTTTCAGTTACAGAGGTATTGCAATTTACAAAAATGTTTTACAGAAATAATTCTGTTGCTGGGAAAGAGCCTGACGCATTCCCACTGGGGTGGTGGTGGGGAGCACAGAGAGAGAGAGAAGGCTCTGGAATTAATTATTACTTTTACCATCAGTGACAACTTTTATTTCCCCTTGAGTGTTGCTACAATTCCCAATTTATTTTGTTGTCACTGGGGAATCTGTAATTATGTATGACACTCTTCTTAACCAAAGGCCTCTCCATATTCTCCCCAATTCTGCTCACATGAAATAGTGTCTCCCTATGCGGGAGCAATTCCCAAATAGCTGGGAATTTGGGAATTCCTCTTATTCCTGTGGTTTTTGCCTGCTCTGCCCATTTGGAGCATCCCTATACGCTTAGGCAGATGTTTTAACTTGATCAGATTTGACCTGTTGCTGCAGCAAAGAGCCTGTAAGCACCGGTCTGTAAATTGAACTGGGTGCCTGGAGGTGCCCAGTAAATCACTGGACGCACATGCACATGGGCCAACATTCAACTGCTGCTTACATTGACCCTCTCCAGCAACAGTGATAGCAGACCTTCAGGCTGGATAATTTTTTTACCGTGTTTCCCTTCCAGCACTCGGGGACGGTGCTACCAGAACCCTGTGAGCACTGGGGGTTGATGGTCCCAGCCTCCCACTCTGCCTGGGTCATGCTAAAAACAGGGTATGAAAGGCTTCCAGTTTTCCTTCCTATTTGTGGAATGGCTGTGCACGTGTACAGAGGAAACCTGGAGGGTGGAGTGGTTGGAGGGGATCATCTCCAAAGCCCACATGTGCCAACTTCTATGTTTTAGTAGAGCTACAGTAGTTTGTAATTAGTGAAGCAAGAAATGGGCTTTTTGAGGTGACCCAGGGTATATGAATTTGGTCACCTGAGGCAAATATATTTGTAACTTCTGAATTGTCCCACATAGTTTAACTTCCCTAATTTGCTCTTGATTGAATGTGAGAAAAGGCCTTCTCATTATTTAAATGGATTTTTTTTAAAAAAAGGAAGTAAGATTTGTATCAAACCCACTGCAAGGGAGCTGACTTTTAAGTTCTTAGTAAAAGCCAATAAGAGCTAATCAGAAACGGAGTTACACAATTCAGCTGTCCTTAGACAATAGATATCCCCAATTTAATATCTTCCAGGGTGGAGTTGTAAGACTGTCTCCTTAGATTGAGAATTCATCTCATTTTCACAAGCTGCAAAACCCAAACCCTACGTTCGCTGGGGTGCGGGGTCTTTGATAGTTCAGTTATTTTCAGAAGGGTATCAGCTATCCCTGTCAAATTCAGTTGCTTGTGGGAGCATAAATAGCAAAACAGTGTCAGTCACGGTGACATCCTAGTCCCTCACTAGTCAACCTGCCTCTTTCTCAGTTGTCTGTAGGCTGGCAATAAATAGCTGTTGCAGAGACAGCGTTTTTTGATGCCGTTTAATTCCTGTTTTAAGTGCCCCTGCCTAAAGAGCAATTTCCTACCTCCCTGTAGTGTATAATTCCTGTGTGGTTGAAATCCTTTTGTTTCACTCAGCCCAGACCAGCGCCCACTTAAGATCGTTCCCAGAGTTGCTAACGACAGATTTACCAGGTCCAACTCCCTCCCTTCCGGCAGTCGAGCAGGTGTATGTGACCGCTGAGATTTGAGGGGGCTTTCTATTAAGAACAACACGATGAAGAAAACTTCCATCTTCTACGGTGCCCTAATTTAGTAGGGGATTTTCATTCCACTTGCATTGATTTCTGCAGCAAATGTAACCAAAAAACCACCCTCCTTATTAATTGCTTTGCCCTCTTGATTGTTGCGTTGGCGATTCATTACAGCTGAAGGGGCCCGTCTGCCGAGCGTGAAAGGGGATGGCTCGCCGTTACCACTGGTGTGGAGGTGTTGGGGGGGCAGGTTTGGCTGAGCCAGGCGCTGGTGCCAGCTCTCTTGCTGGTTTTGGTAGGGCTGATGGGCTGGCCAGTTGGTTGGCAGAACCTGGCTGCAGCCCTTGTTGCAGCCTGATGGTTGGTGATGCTCCCGTCGGTCTTTGCAAGTTGGCTGTCACTTGACTTTTATGAGAGGACACCTCTTTTCTGTCTGTGATGAGCTGCTTTTCCGTTGGGGAGAGGCAGGAATTTTGAATGGAAAATGAGATTTCTGTCTGTTAAGGCACAGGGTTGCTCCTAAATAATCTTTCCCTCCTGTATTCTCGTTTTTGAAAGGTTGTAGCGTGACGCAGCATTTGTCTTACTGCGTTTTCTTTGCATTCAGGCTTGGTGTAGCCCCTGGTGTTGTAGTGTTCCTGTCTGGAGGCACCAGTCTGGCTTCTTGGAGGCAACTTTGGGAATACATCCCATGGGTCTTGTTCTCCATGAGTGTTGGGGTCTCTTTGCTCTCCTCTTTCATCTGTAGAAGCAGCACAGATCGTAAGGGTGTTATTTGGTGTGTATCCTTCCTGTAGTGTCACATATCATAAAGGCAGGCAAAGGAGGAGAAATGGAGAGAGCCTGTCTCTGCTGCTTGGATGTTTTACTGTTTTTGCTGAGATAGAGCTGGTTGTTATACGTAGGGAAACAGAATAAGCTATAGTTTAATAAGCTTGGGAGCAAATTATTAGCCTTGACTGACTACATAGTATTGTCTCCAAATCCTCTCAGGCCTCAAACTTAGCAACACTGGCAGCATGAGTACTTCCTAGCTTTTGTTGCTAGTAACTAACATCTTTGTAATCCTTTCCTCCTGTTTTTTAAGTGTGAGGGTGAAAATGGGAGAGCTATAGCATGAACTATGGAAAATCCATCACTGGTAAATTATTGTGGAGGTCTCCAGGCGTGTGCTCGAGCAGTCGTTCCGAGACTTGCTCCTCTGCCTTCCTGTTCCTGTGCTGAGACCAGCACCTTTCAGGGGACAGTTTTCCCTGTGGTCCTGGTCCAGCTTGCTGAGGGCGGGACTACCTTCATTCCCTTGCTGGAGGGGGGGTAAGAGAGATTCTGCCTGGATTTTGTGAGTGGGTGCTCCCTTTACCTGAGCACATCCCAGCACCGTGCAACTGGAAGGATCAGCTGCTCGATTTCTCCTGCTCTCAGCCCATCCTGTTTTATCTGTTCACTGCAATTAGTGTGAAGATAGCATTCTTTTCTGTGTTTAGTTTCCTGCATTTGGTGTGAAGAAGCTGCTGGTACAGATGAGGCTTCACGGGCTTTGTGCTGGAGCTGGTGGTGTTAAAATCTCCGAGATGCTTTGACAAGCAGGCAACGCCTAGGACTTTGTGTCCTGAAAACATGAGCAGTAACCAGTCACAACTCCCTGTGGCTTCCCAGTTAAATACAGAAGGAGCTTGTGGTTGTCCTGAGAAGGCTTCCACGCTGCGAACCTGTAACCTTAGAGTATTTATTGAAGCCTCTGGTGCAAGGAGTGTGTTGTGAAAGCGTGTGTCCAAACATGGAAAAGAATGGCTTTTCCTTTTGGTGGGATACACCGAGTTGTGGCGCCTGGCGTATTTTTTTACTAGAATCTGCAAAATGCCCCCTGTGATGGGAGATGACACCCACCTCAAGCATGTTCTCATGGGCTGTCTGCTCTCCAGCAGCCATCGCTTGACACCGTCACTCCGTCTCTGTAGCTTTCACCTGCAGTTTGAGGGTGGTGGTGACGATTCAGCGTATCCCACAAATACACTGAAAGCCTTTTGCGTGTGCAGCTGGGAGTGCTGGAGACGGCCTCGCTTGTGATAAGTCTTCCTTGGGTTACCAGCTGCCGTTATCTTCTGCTTTTCTCAGTGTATATGAGGTGTGTGGATTTTGCTTGGTTTTTTCATCATTAGCACACGTCTTTTGTTCCCCATTAAACCTGTTCAGCTTTTGACTACGTGGGTTATGTTTTGGAGTCTTTCAGTGGGTGTATAGAGAGAGGAATGACTTGTGTACGAGGCAGTGTTTCTTCTATAAACATTCTAATGATTTGGGAAGCATGCACGTTATGGAGGCATTTTTATGATCCAAGTGACCTATGGAAAGTTTCCTCCATAGGCTGCCTTGTAATCAGATGAGTGGTCTCCCAGGCAGCAGGGTTGTTTGGGGAGGGGAGGGGGTTTGTGTCCGATTCAGATTATGACCTGGTCATGAGCTCACCCTGGGCTGGCATCACTGGGGCTTGACACGTTGAGTCAGTCGTTCCCACTTGTGTCTCCCTAATCAGTGCATCGTACTGGAATTTAACTGGACTCATAAGCCTCTGTGATACAGAAGGCTGCAGAGGGAGGCTCTTAGTCCTGGGCTGAGGCTTCTTGCCTGTGAAGAAGCATTGGATCTGCCTGTGATGACCTGGGACCATATTGTGTATGTCCTGCAGTGATGTTGTGGTAAACACACTGCTGCTCTGTTCGGAAGGGCTGACTTAATCTCTGCGGGCTGCTGAGACCTTCCTTGTGCAGAGAAGGGTGTCTTTTGTTGTAAAATTTAACTGCCAAAAAATTCTGGTACTGAAAATCCTTCTGTGGATCTTCTCTTTTGTCATCTCAGCACCTTCTGTTATCTCAACTCTTCAAGCCCTGTGAATCCTCTTAATCTCTTTTCCTTTGGCACAGGAGGTCGTAAGAGATCTCCTGCCAAAGACTTCACACACTCTTTGTTCAGCCAGTGATAGCTGCTCGACATTGGCATGTTTTTTCTAGCCCTACACAGACAGAAAACCACCACCTTCTTGGCAGCTCTGTCCTGCCTTGCCTCAGGAAGCAAACCATGCTAAGCAAAGTATTTTAAAGTAGGTGTGCTTAACTGGAAGGGTTGTGAAGCTGCTGCTCCTCGCTCTACTTGTGTGATCCCAGCTTGCTGCGTCCCTCTACCTCCCTGCTCTTATTCCAAGCTCCTGTCCTCCTTTTCTCCTTCAGCCTCACCTTACCCCTGTGATGAGGATGGTGTGCTTTTGGTGCTGCTCAGCTGCTGCTCTGTAATGGGTTTGTCTCAGAGGGACAGCTTCTGGGTGAGCATGCAGCAGATGTGTATGCAGGACTTCCTTGGTATCTCCAGTGGCTGCTGGGGCGTATGGCCCAGCAGAGTTACCTCAGGACTCAAATATTGCTGTATATTGCAGAATTATCTCTTCTGTGTGCTGAAGTTCAGCTGCTGCTGTATAAATAGGTTGTTCCAGGTAAAGTATCCTTTCCTACCCTTCTCCAAAACAAAACTGCTCTCCCTCTGGCCCCTGGGCATTTATGTTCTGGTTTTATTGGGGTTTTTTGCTGGTTGACATGAACAAATGTGTGTGATGGTATGTCTCTGAAATATCCCTTCTTTCCCCATAGATCTCCAAGGCCTTGCTAATTTCTCAGCGTATTTCTCTGTTGGGGTAGATGCTCTCTCACGGTGCCAGGAGCTTGAGCTGGCAAACGTGAAGGAACAATTGGGGTTTCCTGCAGTTTGTTCAAATAACCTGATCCGGGAGCGTTGCCAAGATGAGTGTCCGGTCCTCCCTGGCTGGTGGATGCTCTGATGTGCTACACCAGTACTTGCAGCACACCGCTTGCTCCCCTTGGGTATGGTGTGCTCCCACAGCATCCAAAGGCACACAGGGATGGATATTCCATACTCTGGTGGCTCGAAGCTGTCGTAAAAAACGGGGTTACCTGAAAACTACTTGTGATTATCAAGTGCAACGTGTATCCTTGATACTTCTGCTCTCTGCCCCTTCCACAGTGCCAGAGCTGTGTTGCAGAGTGCTCGTTGGCAGAGCAGCTCCTAAGAAATAGCTTTGTTTCAGTCATTGCCAGCGTGCCAAGCGTTTTCCTGAGTGACATGGCATCTGGCGCACTCAGCCTCTGAATTTGTTTGTAGGTGAGATTTTGCCGTGAGCTAGGAAGGATTGGAAGTGGTCCTTGGATGCATACACAGGATACAGATGCTGCCATGCCTGGGGAGCTGTCAGGTCCTCTCCTGTCCACATAGTTGTGTGACAATGAGGAGACCTTAGCCGCAGATTTTACTGTGGCTCTATAGCCGCAGTTTCACCTTAAAACAAAGAGCAATGTTTTACTGCTGGCTGCTCTTACTCACAGGTTGTGTGGTTTTGGTTGTGTTTACATGTGTGATTGGTTGCTTTTCTATGAAGATCTGCAGGAACTCCAAATATACCATTTGTGTACCCATTTGGGAGGTGCTTATCATGGCAGCATCAAAGTGCTTCAAAGGAGGGTGGTAAATCAGCTGCAGGACAGAGAGTGTGGTGCCACAATCGATAGATTGTATTATGGGGTCAGGAGGTGACTTTTGGATTAAGATGTAAGAATCCCTTGATCAAGCTCCTGTATGAAACTTCGTAAGCCTCACGCCACTGATTTGCTTTGATGCTTTTGAAGTCATCCCTTAAGTAAGCTGGTGACTACCAGAGCTGCAGATGCGCTATCAGAAATTCCCTCTGTACTCTGGGAAGCGGGTGGTGCCCATGGTGTGACTGAAGTTCCTTAAAGGAGACGCGGAGGCGGCGAGAGGGTAACATCTCTATGGGTTCAGCTATCGTCAGTAGAGGCATCTCAGTTGACCTACAAGTGTCGAGTCCACCACTGCCCTGGGCAGTGTTTCCCAAGCCTTGGCAGCCCTCTGCCCATGGACCCAGCCTGACCAGATCCTGATCATTTCCAGAGCCAGACTATTTTCTATCACCTTTTTGCCAGAGTGGCTTGCATAAGCCCTGTCATTGTGAAAGAGACGTCTAGTCCTTCTCAGCCCAATCCCAGCATCAACGAGGGGAACATCAGATACGTTTTACAGGCACATGAGCCAGATTACAGCGTCTCAGGCTCCATCTGGACTACTGTGATCAGTGGGAGCACACCAGAACATCGTTGCAGTTTCCCCGTGAGGAGTCGTGCTTGTTCGCTGCACCAGCGGAACTCTTCCTTCGTGCTTTTGTGCTGTCTCGGCGGCGGCTGCTTTTTCCATCCCTTGGTGCACTGGTGAGGTTGGATTGCTGGAACAGGAAGGGGAAAAAGTTGAGGTTAGATGCTGAAAAGGTGTCAAGACTGCCCGCTGCCAGGGGTTTAAGGAAGGCAGAAGCCGCTCCCAAGGGTTTAAGGAAGGCAGAAGCACCGTTTCCTTCTCTTGGAATAGCCATGGTCAGATTGCTTCTCCGCAGAAACTTTTTAGATTTTCTGCCTAACTCTGGTTATGATAGACAGTGAGGGAGCTGGAATTCTCTTTGGATGTGGATTTTGGTCTGTTTTCTTCCTAACCGAGTCTGTGTTGGACCTTTATCATGTAAATTGTGGGAGTTTGGGTACCATGAATTGGGCTACATTCAAAAAGAGTACCTGGAATTTTCCCATTTTCTGTTAGGAGAATCACACAGGGACCTGCTCTAGGTGTTCCTGCTCCAGCAGGGGGATTGGACTAGATGATCTTTCAAGGTCCCTTCCAGTCGCTGATATTCCGTGAAAAGGTTAAATTTGTATGTTTCGAGTTGGAAGGTGCAAGACAAAAGCTGTGGCAAGCAGTCAGCAACTTTTATTTGTGAATTTCTGTTTCGGTTTGACTGTAACTGGGCTGTTAATGCTCTTGACTAGAAGTGAAACAAGATCACAGTGGAAAGTGGGGGCTGGCATGCCTGAGTGGGCTCTTGTGTCGTTATCCATCAATCACAGGCAGCAAGGAAACAGGTATTTAACACGGAAGGACACACAGTTATTATCCGCCCCGCTCCCCTGCAAGCTGTGGGGCACCTTCAAGGCTCTTATTAAAGCTTTAATACCTACAGAGATCACAAGAAGCAATGTGAGCTCCAGAAACAAGCGAGCGGGAGCCTTGCTGTCACTGCATCTGTGCAGGACCAGGAGGGGTGTCTGGTAGAAGAGCTCCGAGGGTGCCGGAACAGCCCTCTGCGCTTCAGAGGAAAGGCATAAACTTCCCCATATCCTCTCTCGTTTGAGATGGGGAGAGTTTCTCCCTGCATGATGCCTGGCAACCTCTTTAACCAGGCTTGTGTGAAGGGGATGGCACCTGAGAGGTCCTACCTACCACTATGTGACCAGTTTACTCGGCTTTGGCTGTGCTTGCTTCCAGAAGAGGGCAACG